>JAEAOA010002336.1:862500-1127500 GCA_016746295.1 Potamilus streckersoni | reverse complement strand
TCTAGCAAAGCAGTGAACACATTAAATACATATATGTATCTAGCAAAGCAGTGAACACATTAAATACATATATGTATCTAGCAAAGCAGTGAACACATTAAATATGTATATGTATCTAGCAAAGCAGTGAACACATTAAATACGTATACGTATCTAGCAAGGCAGTGAACACATTAGATATGTATATGTATCTAGCAAAGCAGTGAACACATTAGATATGTATATGTATCTAGCAAAGCAGTGAACACATTAAATATGTATATGTATCTAGCAAAGCAGTGAACACATTAGATATGTATATGTATCTAGCTAAACAGCAAGCTCATCATACGATATGCAGTTGTTGATGCCCCCCCCCTGTACTGTCACTCATTCATTGCTTTTCAGGCATGTCTGTATGTTATATAGACATACATAGCATTTATATCTAAACTTGATAGGGCAACATAATTATAAACAGGAATGAGATTTAATTTACACTATATTTGGCAATTTACACCATAAGTTTTGAAATTAATTATATACGACTCCTATTTGAATGACTGCTTGCTTTGTTTCATTAGGTAATCATGTAAATGGAAAATAAAGATTAACTTGTTTTGACAAATTAAACATAATTAGAATAAAGAAATCTGGTATGCAATAGAATGTAATCTGAACTTGTTCATAAATTAACCAAACAATAAAGTGTAAGCTTCTGAATTTTGTGCAGTTACAATGTCAAAAGTACTCATTTTGTCCACATGAGTACATTTAAAACAATGCATGTCCTCCTAAGTAGGATGGCCAGACGTACTCGTACTCATAACAAAACTACTCGTACTCATAACGAAACCCATTGTACTCATATCAAAACTACTTGTACTCAAAACAAAAGTACTTGTACTCAAAACTTTGTACTCATAACAACTACTTGTACTCATAACAAAACTACTTCTACTCATAACAAAACTACTTGTACTCATAACAAAACTACTTGTACTCATAACAAAACTACTTGTACTCATAACAAAACTACTTTTAATGACACTGGTTCTTAAGGAATATATTTTAAAATGTACTTTTCCCTATGACTAGACAAATATTGAATATTTTATATTATTAAAACATCTCAAGGAAGCACTCACAATCAGTATGATATTAGATCCCTCCTTGTTCAATAAGTTGACAATGTCTGTCAGGACTACATTATTGTAGCTGTAAATCAAGAAGTGGCTGTCTGCCACATTTTGACCATGGTGGAGAACAGCAATGATGATTTTAGTTGTGAATAATCTGTACATATTTATTATCATTCAGATTAGTTAGAAGGTTTGGATGTTGTTGCATAGGCCAGATTTTAGCAGATAAGGAGATTAAGACACATGTGAATTGATCGCTAGTGCATAATTGTTGTTATATTGTGTGCTCTAATATTTAACATTAATATGCAGCACTCAGCACACTTTTAATCCATCATATTTAAATCATTCTGATATTTTTTGAACATTTGCATTTAATCCTGTACCATATTTAGAAAGTGCCTAGATTTGGGGAGCTTTTTGACATGTTACAAGAATGTGGACTCCCATGTTAGTCAACATTAGTCATAATATATTCAGTTGTTTTTCAATGTTAAAACTTTCATGTTTCATTTTTATTTTGTGTACTTTCCCAATGGCAGCTTAAAATAATATTCTGGTGCCAAGCAAAAGACTGCAGATGAGTCTATTTCAGCTAAAGAGTTGTTGGTTTTACCTATATCATCAGTGGCTTGTTCATTTTTCTTGTCATGTAGTTATATGACATCGACGTGGATGTCTAAAACAGAAAACTAATAAAATTGTTAAGGTTGATGGGGAAAGGTTATAAACTGAGAGGTCTGGATCCAAAATATGTTAAGTTTGTTAATGATGGTGAAAATCTAGCATGCTGCATTGCTTAGATAGGAGATGAAAACAGCAAATGGAATATAGTCATTAGTTTCTTCTTTCAGTGTCTTGGCACATTTTATTGATTTGAAATGGAAACATTAGCTCATTAAGAAAATTAATATAGGAAAGAAACTGTAATCTCTTCATTAGTTCCTTCCAGATGCACATAAATTTAAAGAATGGCAAGGTAAAGTCATTGATAATTATCATTGTTCTCACTTGCCTTTGACTACAATTTTCATAAACCTTTGGATAACCCAGGCATTAAAATTTTGATTTGAAGAAAGTGAATAATATATGAAAAAAAGTATAAAAGAATTTTAGAGTGCTAATTCAATTAATTACCATATCTACTGGCCTATAAGTCCATGTGGGGTATAAGTTGAATGAGTAAATTTTACTAATTCTCCATCCTTTATCCAAACATTTTGATGCTGAGTAGAAGACAAATGGCAGATTAATAACTTTGCTTCATATTTTTAACAATGTACCACACAGCATCGTTAATTTTATCATATTATAAACTCAGTAACCTTTTAGGTTATGAACATTTGGGTGTAACTGAAAGTACATGAAGTATTTTAAATATATTATACCCTTATAGCTAAATATAATGATGATGAATATTTATCGAGTTACAGGTAGAATAAAATAAATCCTAAATGTATTACTATATGCCATTTCAAATTACCAACAATCGGGAAAGTGTGTATCATTAATGCTAAAATTTTGTTACCACAATTCCTTGTTGACGAGAGAGAGAGAGAGAGAGAGAGAGAGAGAGAGAGAGAGAGAGAGAGAGAGAGAGAGAGAGAGAGAGAGAGAGAGAGGCATATGTCTATGGCAGTGTAACATAATTGAAACCGAGTGGAATTTCTCTGTTTGGAATAACAATAACACAAAGCGATGAATGATTAAATTTATAAAATGCGTTACTAACATTTTATATATATATATATATATATATATATATATATATATATATATATATATATATATATATATATATATATGGCTATAAAACAAATTCAAAGACTCTTACACGTACACTACTATCATATGACTAATGCAATATTCTACATACACTCATGAAATGAAAATGAAAATATGATTTAACTTAACAAATATTATTACATGCTATGAGAAAAAAAATGAAAAGAAAAATTAAATATGAGATCCACTTAATCTCGTTTGAGTATTTAGCTGAGATTCACAAAATCTCTTAAATGAAAATGAGCAATATTCAAATGTTATTTCTGGCACTTCGACCACTTCCTTCGTTCAACGCAAATGAACACAAACATACGCTCCTCAACTTAAATTTACTTCCTAAACTGACTACAGTTTATGCGACATACGAAACCAAATCTGTGGTCGACTTTCATTCAACACCGAATCTCCTGCTAGGCTTTGACAGTTCCACTGATACTTCGTTAGTCCACTAATGTACCATGATATCTGATAATGTTCATTAAGCTTCTTAATGTCCGCTATCCTATGAGCTACAACAACTGGATCCAACAGACACCAATGGCTCCCAATATTCACGACAGACTCCCGCAATCACAATAGACTTCCGGGGTCTATATTAATATCGAACTGTCTACAATGGTATCCAACCACCTTCAACGACTACTATAACATTCGACGGGATCACTCGTATAAAAAAAGAAACGAAAATAAAAGCTACAATAAAACAAAACTATTTGTTAATAAAATGGTAATAAGAACAAACGCTAAAAGCTAAAATCATACGACAGGACACAAAACCGAGAAATAGTTTCAATAATCAAATAAGACGAAATTTCGACACTTACCCCTATGGCCTGAGACGATGGTAGAAAGTTCGCCTACCACTGACGAAATCCAAATGACTTGTGTCTCAATTTACAATGTATCAAGCTTAAGACCATAGGAGTGATTAATAGTCATAGTGATACATCCACGTAATCCATGCTTTTCAATGGCTCTCCGCCTGCATGTAATTTCGAATCACTCTACCCGGTAGTCAGTGATTCACCCCAGGTAACATTGTACGCCTGTGCAACAAATAAAGTATATAATAGATTAAAGGATAAACAAGTTATTTTAGCCTTATTCTGTGATAGGCAGCTTGTGATAAAAAAATATTATCGCTTGATATAAGAGAGAGAGAGAGAGATTTCAGCTGTTCATATTTCTTTTTTTGTACAATAATATCCCCATTTAGATGAAGCTTTTGTCAAAGAGAGATTAATAAATTAAATAGTAAGTGTAAAGTATGAAAATACATGCCATACTCCTTCAGAGGTTTTATATTCACAATATATATATATATATATATATATATATATATATATATATATATATATATATATATATATATATATATATATATATATATTCATATAGACTGCATTTAGGTTAACTTCCAAGAATAACCATTTCACATGCTGCCTAATTTTTTAAGAGCAGTGACCACTCCGAACTGAACAAATAAAATTATCAGTTTTAAGTACAAGTACCCTTTCTTAGGTGGCAGTTGTTGCTTATCTTTGCTCATACTTTAAATTGTTGACAGTTCTATCGGCAAATTAAGGGCCCCGAGTGGCCAAGTGGTCTAAAGCGCTGTTCATTACGGATCACTGCCATCTCACCTCTGTCTGCGTGGGTTCGAGTCTAGGATTCGGCGAATGTGGATATGTAAGAAGCTTGCCAGTAGCTTCTCGTGGTTCGGTGGTTCTTTCCGCTGATTTCCCAATTTCTTCCTGCACCATTAATACTGACAGCCAACAACTATAAGCAATTTCAAAAGATGTCACTGTGTCAGAAATTTACATGAGTAACTTGCATTTTCTTTCAATTCGTAATATCCTATGTGTAGCCTCGTTTCCCTATTTGTAGCCTCACTATTCTAAACTGGTCTGCCAAATCTTCACAGACAAAAGGTAGCAGCAGAGCGGCTGAATTCTACAAGATTGTGCCAGGCGAACCTTTTGTCCCAACTAAGAGAAACAAACTGCTATTCTTTATTGTTTGTTCTCATCAACAGACACATACGATGAGCACAATCTTGAATTCACAGCCTCTCTGCTGCTCATCTCTTTGTTAGATAACTTAGATGAGAGGCTGAACAGACAACTTTGCCTTATTTTGAAAATTAAAAGTTCCTACGAAGACTGAAAAACTAAGTTTTTTTTGCTTTAACAATGAAATCGTCTCTAATTGACTATTTTTTTGCTTGATATAATTTGGTCTTTACGCCTCTCTACTGCTATAAATTAACCAAATAGTTTGTCTATACCAACACAATATCTTGATCTTTTATCGTGTAAGTTTAAATCGTTTATCGTTATATCGTTACAAATCCAAATTGAACAAATTGTGCTTTAGAAAATAAATTTTTAAATTTAACCATATCCATGTCCTCTGAACACCAAGTATAATAAATATTTTGCAAAGTATAATTATCTACGCCATTAAACACAACCAAAATATTTACAGTAATCTCTGATCCTCTTAGGTATCTGAGTTTATCTCTGAGTAACATGAATCATGTCAGTATTTTTATTGGATTGTTTGTCCAGCATCACATCATCCTACAGTATTAGGTTATTAATGAATCGATCTAAGTCATCTACGGATGGAGCTTCATCAATATCGGTAATGAAATCAGTGATATTATTTTTGTCCAGTAATTTCGCATTTTAATTCAAATCTTTAAGCACTTCGTAACATCGTTGATCATCTACAGATGGCGCTACTAAACACAACTTATTCCACTTGAGCCATCGAATTTTCAGAATAAGCAATAATTGCGTTTTTCCACTTTCGGACGGACCTATTATGATCATTCTGATAGAATTTGGTAACGAGGGATGAAGCCTTACTGGCTCTTGTTTTCGGGTAGCAGAAAAGTCAATTATATCCATATAATAATGATATAAGTTTTTATTACGTTCGACGTAGAGCAATAACACCCACAATTGAAATTACAACGATAACAAAAATAAGAGACACACACTCACAGGTAAGTGGACAAAATGAGGTACAAGCAAATATAATTTTGTATCCGCGTCACGTAGTGGTGATATTGCTGCATCGCTAGGGAAACTACCAGGAACTCCATGGGCAAACTATTCTGGTGAGAAACATCTTCCGGGATATAATTACTGTGGTCTCGGAACTCGTCTCGATATCAGACTCGATAACCAAGATCAACCAAAACCTGGAGAGTATCCAGTTAATAAGATCGATCAAACGTATCAAATTTATGACGTTGTTTACAAAATTCCATAATTGAAACAACGGCATCTTGCAGATATAAAGTTGATTCACGCGTTAAATTCTGTACCTAATAAATCTCTCAGAGAATCTCTCGCTAGCTTTCTAGCAAAATCTGCTATGAAAGGTAAAAAAATGATATGGACTGGTAATTAATCAACTGTTTATTATAATGGTATCTGTTTAATATTCCCCGAGAGGATATTGGCGAGGTAAGGCAGCGATTAGCAAACTTGCCGCTTCAGCAAAGGTTTCGCATGATGTTTCTGCAGCGTGTTTAGCACGACAGGCAATATGGCAAATCTTTCTAAAACCACCTAAAAAAAATTCAATACGCACATTTCGATGTCACTGTTCCTAATGAAGTTCATCAAGCGGATATCTTGTTTCTGCCACACGATACCATTAAAACAGGTAGACGTCAACACACATACAGACACGCTTTAACAGTCGTTGACGTTGCGAGCAGATATAAAGAACCAGAACCACTATCAACAAAGACAGCATCTGAAGTTGAAACCTGCGTTCGAACGAATTTATCAGCGAGGACCCTTACAATGGCCAAAACTACTACAGGTTGGTTCTGGCAAAGACTTTATTGGTGCAGTATCATCTTTGATGAACAAGCACAACGTTAAAATCAGACAAGGACACACGGAGATTCATCGTGATCAGGCAATCGTTGAACGGTTTAATCGAACACTTACTGAGTGGTTATTCGGGTATCAATATGCAAAGGAAATATCCACAGATACAAGATCTCGTGAATGGGTTGCGAGGTGACCGAGTGTGATAGCTGTGCTGAATAAGGAAGTTACTCGTGTAACTTCTATGAAACCGTCTGATGCGATCATATAAAATATATACCGATAAAACGTAAATCTATTTATCAACCAGTAATAGGCAATGTTACGGTTAGATATTTATACCAACCTGGAGAACTCGAAAAAGGCAGAAAAAGGGCAACTGATCCAATTTGGAGTGTGATCATGCACAAAATATTCAGCGTGATAAAGTCCACAGGTAGACCCGCAATCTACAGATTAGATTCAACTGCTCCTCGGTATGGAATTGTGCGCAAACAATTACAAATAATTCCTGATGATACGCAATTACCACCGAGTACACTTTTAAAAACTTGTAACCCCACACTCCAAACAGGTCAGCATCACATTTTCGCGTGTGTGACCAAATCAACGGTAAATTGTCTTGGGTTATTGCTCGAATACTTCCACAACATTATTGTATTGCAATTTACGCAATGATTATTTTGTCGTTGTTTTAACATCATGATAATATTCAGATCTATATCAAACTCGCGATAATTTTTTGTCACACTGCTTATAGCTGACTAATTTTTTATTGGTATCGATTATTACGCGATCCATGATAACCCGTTTTAGTTGTGATATTCTTCTAAGTCAGATAATGCGAGATAAACTAAATTTGACCACTCAATACGATCAACGACGATCCAAACTTTAGTATCATAATAGTTAATCTCTGCGACGAATGAATCGTTATAGCGTACCCTAAAGTCCATGGCAATTTATCCATTTTAATGCGCTCTCGACAACATCAACAGCGACAAAAACAATATCATTTAACAAAAGATTTTAATCCTCCCCCAGGAATCTCAACATCAACATTTTGTTGTCTAGTATTTGCTAAGCGATAACACAACGGTACAGGTAACTTTGGAAACTTTTCCTTTTGTAACGCATATAATTTCTTTTGTAGTAGGTCACGAACTATTTTTCTACTGGCAACTATCAAATCAGCAGGTTTCTATAGTGTCCAAAAATCATTCATGGATGTTTCTGGAATTATCTCACGCATTACTGCACACTGTATTTTATCTGGTTGTAGTCGTATTAATCTTTTAAATTCTTTCAGCGACTCATGAATAGCCTTATGATCATCAGATATTTCTTCGTAATAATCTACACATGTTTTCAGCCACTCGTGTGGAGACTGTCCATCAGAGGGTGGTGTTTGACCATGATCGCCACACAAAATCACAGCAGTATTCTTTAGTAACAGACAATCAAGAACTGTTTGTAATACCTCCAGAGACACCGTGCATATCTCGTCCCATATTATAATTTTAGGTATATATTTTTCACCCATTCGTGATGGGGTTCATGTATCTACGAACCATCTAAAGAAACTATGACATGTAAACGACTGCACATCTCCTTGCTTTATTTCCCTTGCGAGTTTGTGCGTTGGTGTCAAAACAATCATACCTAAACTCACGCGTGTTGTTTTACCTGAAACTCCACACCCATTTAGGTAAAGGGTATTATGTCTAGATACCGGATCATGCACAGATGGTGCAGCTGACTTTGATACTTGATTATTTCTGTAATATGTTTCCGAAATTTCAACATCAGCAGATTCACAATAACTAAGTATATTTTCTTGTTTATCCTCCACGTTCCCCATTCACCATTACCGAGATTTAATGAATCTTTATATTATTTTGTGTACATAAAATGAATCTGTCGCAACTCTAACAGCGAAACGAGGAAATCTGTTTATGATCGACTGGGAAATGAGGGTGAAACAAATTGACAAAAATTGCGTGACCTCATATGTGGACGACCCCTCAAGAAGTGAAAATGACCAAGTGGAGCTTGCATTATTTTGATAAATGCACATCTGGAGTACGGCCATGCTGTATGCTCTATAACCTATATTACACTCATCAATCATACACCAAAATAAAGGGAATTAAAGGTTCCCTAAAAAATACCTAAGATGTACAAGGTCTTTTTTAAATACCAGTGAAGAAGCTCAGGGAAATTATTTTTCTTTAAGATTCTAACCACATATGCAAAATATGAAACTTTAGAACGCCAAAATTATAGCTGAGAACAAGGCTAGCTACATAAAAACGCTTATTGCTCTACTGCTATATATTAAAAGCTATCCGAATGGCTGTTTATTTTATTTTGAAAGCTTGAATCAGGTCATAATAATGGGGAGGGGTGTTTACAGATAATTTGAAATTCTGAGAGAGTAGTGGTGGTTGTAAGATAAAGTTCTTTACTTTTGCACAGTGAAAAAAATGTTGTCATACCTCTGTTTCTTTAATGAAGTGTAGCTGAAATTTCTTTGGATCTTGTGCCTGTGGAAACTATAATTGATCTAAGAAATATTTACCTAAAATAACTGCTCCCACGTGCTAAAAATAAAATCAGTCTGAATTAGTCCAAAGTAGACTCATTTTCGGAGTATTTAAAATAGGCAAAACGAATTTTATGAGATTAGACATTATCAGCTGCTGAAAATGCAATAATTGAATTACCAAATATATCAAATTTAAATAGGAAAAATGTTATCTGCTGTTTTTAAACAATTTGCCTTTGAGATCCAGGATGTGAAAATATCCAAACGAAACTATTATAGCAGTCATTTGAAAGAAGTAAGGCCTAGCTGTATACTTTATCAAATCAAGTACACACAATAATAAAGGGTATTTTAAAAAAAAAAACTTATGTGAAGAATATTTAAGCAATACAAAGTTGTTTTTAATATATAGCCAATATAACCAGTGAGGAAAACTATATGCATTCTTTTCCTTTCAAAATCTATGTAAAATACGAAACTTTTGAGCGTATTCTCATTCTGTTTAAATTTCGAGCTGATGTCATCACTGGCTTTTGAACCTTTCGAGTGGGTGACTGGCATTATTCTTTTTATCCTTTCAGACATTTATCTTTGATATCAAAGAAAAACTTTTAGACTGCTATTATTGTTTTAATACTAGATATTTGCAATCAATAATATCTCGAAATGATTTAAGATTTTTCCATATTCATTTTGATAAATTTTATGATGACGAAATTAGACTCTTGTAAGGAAAGATGAAGGATAAGGCCTGAGTAAACCATAAAATTTTCACCTACCGGATATGGGCATGAAGCCTGTTTGAGCCAGTATATAAATTTATTTTTTATCAATGTAAAGAGTTTCTAGATTTGATTGTCAGTACTGAAATTTTTAGTGTTTCATAATCCTAACAAATCATATGTTAATCTATACTATTCAAAAAGATAAACTCATACTAAATTATTGTAGTTGTTCCTATTTTTGATAGAGAATTTAATTATTGGTTTGATAAGGAGAAATACTAAATTATTGTAAAAAAGTATAAAAGAATCATAGAGTGCTAATTCAATTAATTACCATATTTACTGGCCTATAAGTCCATGTGGGGTATAAGTTGAATGAGTAAATTTTACTCATATCTTTGATTTTGATATAGAATTTAATTAATGGTTTGATTAGGAGAGGTAGTTGCCGTAGTTGCAACTTTCATGAACGCATCGATGTCAGATTAATCACTGTGTACTGAGCTACCCACTCACCAAAATCGCACCATAAGTCTCATATTCTAAAGAAAAAAAATCATCATTTGCATCAATACCATGAATTCTTAGATCTAAGCTAATTTATAACGACAAAAAACAATTTAAGATAAAACCATACTCTGAAAAATAGACTAGGACTACTGACTCGTAGGTACTGTTATTCTATGTACAGTACAATACGGATAGTCTGGTCATGACGTGAAGGAATGGTAATATTGGCGAGATCAGATGCTATATGTATATAAAATTATCATGTAGAAACATGAATAAAAAATACACATGTTGTCGTTCTTACCCTTCTCTCCACCACAATTATCTTTGGTAATGACCAAAACTATTGTGGTTATAATTTGGGCTCATATCGCTGCTTACAGCTGATATACAAATATATGTACTGAATAATCCTACATGGCATATAATTAAATCTCTTCCAACATGACCTATTTAAGAATCAATCTTGATATTTCAAGATGCATTTAGTGCATCGTAATTATTTGGTACCAGTATATAGAGATCCTATTAAATACAGCTAAGTCCAATAAAGCCTGACAAAGCCACATAAAGCCTGGCATTGGCACACAAAGACTAACAGAGTCACGCAAAGTAACAACAAAAAAGTAGAATTATATTATAAACGATACTGATGAATATATCAACCATGCCAAAAGACTAGTATTAAACATAAACATGCCGTATTAAATGACGGAAAACTGGGAGACAAATTTTTTTCTCGAGCAATGATAAAGTTGTAACAAAGTTTGACCACATTCAGAAAATACTACTGACAGTGGTTACCACTATTCCCCAGTTATTATGAAATTTTCTTTTCTGTCCGAGTTGACTGCGATATATGCTTAGAATTCATAATAGGCTATAAAAATAAACAATTAAGTCGGTTTGTCTCTTTCAGTCTTGCGCTAGTATTTGTAGTATTTCTTAAGAAAAGAATAAAGCAACAGCTTTCATAATAATTCTATACACGTGCATATCAAAATAAATCATTTTTAATCATTTCCAAAACAAACACAGTATTCATTTATAAGAACAATTGGAAGGTTACATTTTTCGCATCTACGTAATCTTGTGTGTGTGTGTGTGTGTGTGTGTGTGTGTGTGTGTGTGTGTGTGTAGTACGAGGGTGAAACGATTGTAATTTTGACCGATTTTTTGTGTTACTTCAAACAATTTAAAATATAAATTTCAGGAACTGGATTTAGCAAACGTTCATTTTTTATTGCTATCTTTTGCTGAAAATGTTCGAGAGCAAAAGAAATTTATAAAAAGCTAAATACTTGCTAAACAGATTTTCATTGATCGCAGTACCAACTGGACTGAAAGGCTGTTGAGGCATATACTCGTTGGCTTACACAAGGAAAGCAGAACACTTCCATCGCAAACATACACGGGATAAAGACGTGCATTCAAGCCTATACTCTGAACTCGTTACGTACAGAAATACATATCAGTTGTTGAGTACATTTTCATGTAATAGCTTCGCCTGGCCACCAAAGGTGACAAGAAAGGATACATGATAAACTAACCAGAATTGTCCATCATGTTTGAGGATCTTTTATACAGTGTCAACTTAACTACAGTTTTTGTTTTCTTTTTGGTCCTTCTGTTCGTTTATTACATAACCAAGCCACCAACTGATATTCCACCATTCCCAAAGCCAGTTCTCCCGATATTTGGCAACCTTCTGTCTCTTGTTAACAAGGATATTCTCGAGTATTTTCGGAATCTTCAGAATGAATATGGAGACATATATAGTTTCTATATGGGCAGTCAACTTATGATCGTAATCAATGGCTATAGCGCCATCAAGGAAGCTCTTGTTCAGAATGGTCGCTTATTTTCAGACAGACCGACAAACTTCATGTCAGAGATACTTAACGAAAAAAGCGGAATAATATTCACCTCCGGAGATAAGTGGAAAGAGCACCGTCGATTTGCTGTGACCGCGTTGCATGAGTTTGGATTTGGGAGCGCGTCCTTCGAACAAAACATACTGGAAGAAGCTCAAGAATTGGTAAAAATCTTCGAAGAACAAAATGACCAACCATTTCAAACTAAAGGGATAGTGAATATATGCGTTATCAATGTTATCTCACAGATACTAGTTGGCAAAAGATTTAAACACACAGACGATAACTTTAGGGATCATATAGATAAATTGATTAAAGGGGCAACACTTCTTGGTAATGTTAGTGTTTTGGTGAATTGTTTTCCTTTTCTCCAGTATTTTCCTGGAGATCCTTTAAAAATGAGATATGTCAAAGAAATTTCAAAGCAAATGAAACGATGGTATGAAAGTATGGTTCTGGAACATAAGAACTCTTTCGAGGAAGGGTCTGCGCGTGATTACATTGACCTCTACATCTCTAAGGCCCGCAGTAAGGAAAAAGAAGGCAAACTTTCCACTTTCTCTGACACGCAATTATACATTTCGATCGGAGATTTATTAATTGCTGGAAATTTAACAACGGCAGCGTGTATACAATGGACATTGCTTCACTTTCTCCATTTTCCAGAGATTCAGAAGAAGTGCTTCGAGGACATAAATCAAGTAGTTGGTCGAGAGAGATTGCCCAATGTAAAAGATAAAGAACATCTCCCATACTTGGAGGCCACCATCATGGAAGTAATGAGAGTCTATCCCTTGAGTCCTCTTGCACTGCCTCACTCCGTAACGAAGGAGGTTCTATTTCGGGGATACCGCATTCCTAAAGGAGCAACAGTCCTTATAAATCTTGATTCTGTACTTCGCGATCCTTCAACTTTTAAAGATCCAGACGTGTTCAGACCAGAAAGATATTTGGATGCCGATGGCCACATAACAAAGCCCGAGGAATATATTCCGTTCTCCATCGGAAGGCGCATGTGCATCGGAGAAAGTGTAGCTCGTATGGAGATATTCCTCTTTCTAGCCGCACTTATTCAAAGATTTGAATTTCTTCCAGTAGAAGGAGAGCGGCTTCCGGAACGAAGGGGAATTTTAGGAATAATCCACTCCCCAGTACCTTTCCTTATCAGAGCTGTGAGAAGAAGTTAGCTACTCGCGTGAACTTGAAGAGCATGCAATCGTGTAGACAAGTGAAAATATTTTGTTCCTATTTTTTTCTGTTTGATTGATATTAACTTAATGCTATTGACTAATTCTAATTTTGTGCTAATTCGAAATAATCATTTGGATTACTTTTTTGTTCTCTTGATAAAGTGAGACCTTAAGTTTTGGTCTGATGTTACGTTTCATTGTTGGATATTTAAGGAATGTAGAACATTTATCTTTTTTTGTTATTTTATGTTTTTGATGATAAGACGAGAATGCGTTTTATTAAAGATGGCTTGTAGCTAAGTCTAAAACTAGTATTATTATGTGTAATTCATTCCTCTTCTATCATTTGTTTATCTTTAAAACTCAAACTCTACAAGTTTATCCCTTACATAATCTTCAAGCTATTCGTAAACTTTTATTCAAAGTGGTAAAGAATTGATGTTATTGTTCGGAAACCATTCATCTTATCATAGTCACAAATGACTTTACCTTTGTTTCTCGAACAGTTGAAATAGCACACCTGATATAGGATACAATCTCCCTGTTTTAGTAGATTTACCGTCGAAATATAAACAATTGGCAATCGTAATACAAAAAAACCCCGATAAATCCTAATTCCTAACTATTGCCAGATGTATGCCTTCGTTTGTGTCGTTTTAAATACCATAAATCATAAAGCTAAACTAAACTCTGACGTCAATTTGTTGTAGTGTTTTGGTTCCCATCTCATTCTTTTAAAAAAAACCAGATGAGTCGAAATAAATATATCCACCAGATAATTCTAAAGAGTATCTTTTTTTTTACTTCTATATACAATTTCTTTATAGTTCGACAGTGTGAAAACCTCTCTATCAACTATTTCGTTTCTATGCCAATTCACGTGCTATTGCTTCTAGATACATCCTTGGTGTGCAAAGCTGTATATTCGCTTCGAAGCTCCTCCTCCTTGTATACGTAAGAGTGACTTATTACATCTTTATTTAACTCCAAAAGGTCCCATGTATTGTGTAGTTTACTATTGTCCCAGTTTTATAAATGTTGACAAGGAAAGCGATTGCCGTGTTTTCTTTTTCATCCATCAAACTTTTCAATGGATGCTCAAGTGATTTAATAAATTTTCTTGTAGTTTTACAATCTTACAAACTTTTCCATGTATGTTATTATTTTAGAGCTCTTTCCTTGTTTATGTTTATTCTTTAAAAATTTCTTCTGCAAAACATTATCTCCCTGCTTTGCAGCTAAATTAACTTCTTTTTGTCACTTAACGCAGGATTGTGTTGATGTTTGTTTCCACTTCTAAATCGAATATGGCAAAGAGATTATGTCCTTCTCAATGTCAAAGATTTCTAATTTGCAAATTTGACATGCTGTATATTATTCACACACACACACGCACACACACACGTATATATATATATATATATATATATATATATATATATATATATATATATATATATATATATATATATATATATATATATATATATATATATATATATATATAATTCCGATTTTATGAATGACTGCGAGTTCTACTTTTTTATTGGATGTAAGCGGTCACGTGATACTGATCTGGAATTTTATAAACATCGATAAATTCTGTGAACTACTTTTGGTTCCCTATGTCCAGATTATATGATCTGAAGTTTTATCTTTATCTACGCTTTACACCCTAATAATGACAACAGCAAGCTCCCACCCACGCACCCAAAACTTACAAGCCACAAATTTAAAAGTGAAATTAATATTAACCATTAAAACAATGTAATTGCACAGATTTTCCTGTATCCAACAATCACTACTTTTGCCAAAGAAGGCATATGGCGGGTTTTGAAAGCCCATCTTCGGAAATTGTTGCATTTCACATTGACAACATGTTACAGCAGCGGTTAGCAAAGGACAAGGTCGTGTGAACCAAGGGATCTCACTAAAAATGGGCACAATTCTGCTTTTGAAAGATCGAAGTGCGTTGAAAGTATCAACAATATTGTTATAACAATAAGTTCCATAAGAAAGCATAATTTTGGAAAAAACATAATCTTCCTGATTTAACCGCAAGAACCATTTTTTATATATTATAATAATGGTCATAATAATATATCACTGGCATGACCCACTTTGACATTCTATCCCATATCACTGTACAAAGATTCAATGAATCTTGGCTAGCGAAGATAATGCTATGTATTCTATCGCAGTTAAGAAGCAAACGGAAGAAAACATCGAGGTACATAAAAGTGAATGTTTTGTTGATTTAATTACTGATCCGATATTAGAAAGGTTGTAAATTGGAATATTAGGATCAAATTTACACATCGATAAATACGCAAACATGATCATTTAATCAGATATATATATATATATATATATATATATATATATATATATATATATATATATATATATATATATATATATATATACATACATACATACATACATACATACATACATACATACATACATACATACATACATACATACATACATACTCTGGTAATTACACAAAATGAACGTAATTCTCTTTATTCCCAGCAAAAGATATGACATATCTATGTGGATCTGTTTGTAAACGAGACAAAAGTTGGTTGATCTTTAACTAATGTTAATTTGAATATAGTTTAGTCCTTAATTATTACTCTGTTAGTGTTCACAAGTTTTAATAATTTGTATCGTCGCTTGGTAATTCCTGTAAAATTTTTTTATTTCTTTGAGCAATAATAATAAGGGTTATATTTCTTATGAGATATCGTAAAGAAACAGATCATTCCGAATGAAGTTTCATACATCCATACGCGTGTTATCTGTATTCTGACTGGTAAACTGAATGCCCAACAGAACCGTAAGATCTCCTTAATGTCGCAGTTTAAAGTGACAACCTTTATAAAACCAGGTAAGACTGTCAAAACCTAATGTGCAAACGTTCTAGGTGTTTATGTTTATTTGGCTTGATGTTAGTAAGGGATTTTGTTTAATGTTTTAAAGTTGTACTTGATGACTAGATGTTTTAAACATTTCTACCCTGAAATTTCATGCTATGTTCCAATTTTTGACGCAAGTCTGTTTTACCAGTTATTTTTTATCTTAGCTCCAACTAGCTTTTCCACAAAACAATCTATTTTTAGATCTACTAGATGGATATTCTAGGTAGTAATAACATCTTGTATTCAAGACAACTTGCCTACAAGTTTGATTGTAATTGCCTACAAAATTTGGCTATAATTGTCTACATTTAGGATTGCAATTGCCAACATGTTAGCTTGTAACTGATTGCAGCTACCTTCAATTTGATTACAATTGCCAAAAAGTTTCAATGAAATTGTCAACAAGTTTTATTTCAATTGCCTACAAGTTTGATTACAATTGCCTACAGTTTGAATGTATTTGTTCACAAGTTTGATTACAAATGCCTACAAGTTTGATTTCAATTGCCTACAAGTTAGAATGCAATTACCTAAAAGCTTGATTGCAATTGACTACAAGTAAAGATTTTAATTGTCTATATGTTAGATAGCATTTGCCTACAAGGTTAATTGTAATTGCCCACAAGCTTGACTACAATTGCATACAAGTTAGATTCTAATTGTCTATATGTTAGATTGCAATTGTCAGCAAGCGTGATTGTAACTGCAGTCGAAGATGATTGCAATTGCCTACAAGTTAGATTGCAATTGCCTACAAGTTTGATTACGGTTGCCTTCAAGTTTGATTACGGTTGCCTTCAAGGTTGATTGCATTGCTTACCGGTCTGATTGCTATTGCCTACAGTTTGATCGTAGTTGCCTACATGTTTTATTGATCGAAATATCCCAAAAGTTTGCTTGAAATTGCCTACAAGTTTGATCGCAATTGTATATATGATTGATTGCAATTGTTCCTTTCTGACCCCTGTGTGTAACTTATACTACTTATATCTTAACAAATTATGCCTTTGGTCTTTTCAATAGTTGCCATGAACTATAGCAGATCATGATTCCTGTATTGCTATATCTTAGTGTCGTCTATTAAATTTAAATCTTTGATATCTAAATTTGTTATTCTTATTTGCTTTAAAATATTTATTAATATTGTAGTATTATTTATATTATTTGAATCTTAATTTTGGTTGGTAAACATACAATTATGTAAGACCTGTATTGAGGAGGGGGGCTGTAAGGGGAGTTGTATATTTTGTATTATTGTCGTAACTATTTCAGTCTTATGTCAGATAGTATACTGTATCTGTAATTTATTTTATTTTGATTGTTAGAGCTTTCATTCTCTATGAAATTGTTGTAATGTGAAAATAATAAATCTCGAACTCTGCTACTCATCACATAACTGTACTTACATTCAAGGAGATATGTATGAGGCTGAACTCGTCCGCCTTCCATTGCAGTATCTTTTGATATGTAACAAATGAGCACGAATAGATCACATTAACTCTGTACTTAATGCAATCTGATTATAATCTATTTGAAAGCAGATCTAATTTTAATCAAGCTGTACTTAGCTGAAACCAAAACTGTTTATTACGTTGATCTGGTTAATCATGAGACACATAATCAAGGCTAAAATAATGAAATGGTTCCACCTTTAGACTGTTGTATTTCTCGAATTGACATGACTCATTCAGAGCAAAATTGTTAGTAATTTCAAAAGACGACTAATAAACGCCACTGAAAATAGAACTTACCTGTTTACACACACACACACACACACACACACATATATATATATATATATATATATATATATATATATATATATATATATTTATATATATATATATATATATTTATATATATATTTATATATATATATATATATATATATATATATATATATATATATATATATATATATATATATATATATATATATATATATATATATATATATGCATGAGTGGGTTGGTGACTTTATTTGCCAGCCGCGTCAAACCCAGATATAACCAATGATTAAATACCACTTTCTAAGTAACTTACATAAATATTTTCATCAGTCTGTCAATTTTTTGCTATATAGTCGAAATTCATTTAAAACTCGAGAAGTATAAACTTTTACATTTATTTGAAATGACATTTTGACGAACGATAATATCAATCTAATCAACAAATCATTAGAAGTTAGGCTAAAACAGCTTACTATTGTATGCATATGTGTATTTACCATTGTGTGTGTGTGCTTGTGTGTGTATTTCCATTTACCCTCATTTGGGACACCCAAATATTAAATTAACGTCCATTACTGCTTAAACATAAGTGTCCGTTTCACTTAGTCTGACCACTATTTCTCATGTCAAGAAGGAATTTTGATTTTCAATTTTGCACCTCTAAGGGAAACTCTGTGTGTGTGTGTGTGTGTGTGTGTGTGTGTGTGTTTTCATTTCTGGTTTAGAATAGTAATAGTCTATTTATGTAAGAAAAATAACTGTCTCGTCTGTCTACTTACACAATTTTTTTAGAACAAATTGAACAAATAAATGGGGCGAACTTTATTGTACACTTGAGTTCATAGAAATGGAAACTCAACATTGTTGCGATTTTCATAAACTGTAAGCTACATCAATATGTGTTGCTTGAAAGCAAAGAATGGCAGACTGGACAAAGCAAATACATACATACATACATACATACATACATACATACATACATACATACATACATACATACATACATACATACATACATACATACATACATACATTTTAAAATTGTTGTAACTAAAATTCTAATGATTTGTTGATTAGATTTATATCATCATCAAACCTGTTATTTTCTAAATTTAAGTTTTCTTTAGTACTTCTTGTGCTTTAAATGATTTCAGTTTGGGGTCCAGAGTTAACAGACCGATAAAATTATTTATATACCTAAAGTAGTGCTTGCTATTTAGGCATTGTTTATGTCTGGAGGTTAGTTTTTGGATTAGGCTGACAATTAAAATGACCCACCCGCTCACCATTATATACATGTGTGTGTGTGTGTGTGTGCTATTTTCAGTGGTGTTTTTGAGTCTTTTGTTAAATTACTAGCAAATTTGCTCCGAATGAATGTAAAATATTGATATACAACAGAACCTACATGTGGAAGCATTTTAATATTTCAGCCTTGGTTGTGTGTTCCGTGACAAATCAAATAAATGTAATAAGCAGTCTTGTTTTCAGTCTAATTAAAATCAGATCTGCCTTCACACAGGATTAATCAGATTGGAGCATGTATAGAAATAATGTGATTAATCGGTGCTCATTGTCACGAATTAAAAGATATTGAAGCAGAAGGCTAACGAGTTCAACCTCACACCACTCTCCTTGAATACTATATCTTTTTATGTTGAAGTACAGATATGTAATGATTTGATACATTCGAGGATTTATTATAGTTTGATACAAAATTTAACCGAAAGTCTCTGTATTTGGCAAGTAGCCTCACTGTTGGTGTTGTTGCACAAATAAACAAAGTGAAGAAGAAAAAATTATCTTAGGCAAAGTTAATTATTTTCATGCTAACACACTTGCATAGGGAAAAAAATAAATAGCAATGTAGTGCAATATTTTCCATAACACTCAAATAGTTACGACAATAATATGAATTATACAGTGTTTTGTACGAGCCGCTTCACTACGAGTGTTGTTCCGGGTATGTTATTCAAAATAAGTAAAAATTAAAATGATGTAAATAATACTATAATACGAAGAAATATGCTACAAAATTAAGAGATTAAAAATGTAGGTATCAAGTATTTCGATTAAATAGAAGACACTGAGACAAGACAATACAGAAAATAGCATTGCTATAGTTTGCGGCAGCTGTTGAAAATACCAGAGGCAATACTGTTAAAGACATACGCAATATAAATTACACAAAGGAATCAGAAAGAACAGCACCAGAACCATTACAAAAGCATTATGCGACACAACAAAATATACTTCTAAAAGTCTAACTTGGCACAAAAGATTGAGATGTAACATTTACAAACGGAGCTTTATGGAGCAACGATCTTTTCGTACTTTTTTTAACCAGTTCAAGCTGCAAAAAGAATTGCAAATAGTAAAGACTGAATATTTGTAAAATGACCAAAAATTGCATTGCAATCAAATTTGTAGGCAATTGCAATAAGTGTGTGTGTGTGTGTGTGTTTGTGCATGTGTGTTATTTAGATTCTTAACATAGCTTTAACAATTGTTCAGTCATATCGTTACGATGTCTGCAGTGTGATATTAGATAGTGATGTCTAGCACTGTGGTATCATGCTGTAAACATGTGGCGCTGATGTCTCACCCAGTCACAATTTCCAGACACCAGGATGACCAGTTCTAACACTAACCCTATAATGCTGAGAGTCAAGCGAGGTAGCTCTTAGTACCATTTTGTTTTAAAAGTCTTTGATATGACGCTCTAACCACTAGGCCTTCTGAGCGTTAGTAATTGCAATCAATCTTGCAATCAATTGCAATCAAGCTTGTAGTCAATTATAATCAGGCTTGTAAGAAATTAAAATCAAGTTTGTAGGTGACTGCAATCAAACTAGTAGGCAACTGCAATCAAGTTTGTATACAAATATAGTCAAGCTTGTAGGCAACTGCAAAAAGATTGTAGGCAATTACAATCAAGTCTGTAGGCAACTGCAATAAAGCTTGTAGGTAACTGTAATCAACCTTATAGGCAGCTTTTATCTAACTTGTAGGCAATTGCACTGAATGTTGTAGATTATTGTATTTAAAATAGCTGTGGGTAATTGCAATCAAACTTGTGGGCAATTGTAATCAAATTTGTAGACAATTGCAATCAGTCTTGTAGAAGTCAATTGTATTATAGCTTGTAGGCAGTTGCAACCAGACTTGTAGGCAGTTGTGGCAAATTTTGCAGGCAATTGCAATCAATCTTGTAGACAATTACAATGAAGCTTGTAGCTAATTGTAATCAATCTTGTGGTCAATTATAATCATGCTTATATACAAGCAAGCTTGTATGCAAATACAATCGAGCTAGTAGGCAACGCAATCAATGCTTGTAGGCAACGCAGTCAACCTTGTAGGCAATTAGAATCAAACTTGTAGGCAATTACAATCAGGCTATCAGATCAAACTAGGTAAATTGGGTTAAATACAAAATGTTATTATTCCCTAAAAGAGCTAACTGGAGACATTAAAATAGATTATTGGGTGGAAAAGTTAGATGTAGTTCAAGATGAAAATATTTCTGGAAAAAAATGTATAACTTCCAAGATTTGAACACAATATGAGATTTTGCAGGTTAAGAGTTCTAAAAAAGGTAAAAGTAAATACAGCATTTAGTCAACAAACATAACCTTACAACACAAAACAAAAACCGTTAATTAAACTAAACCAAATCCAAAATAAATAATTGCATCGTTTACATAATATAGTACATTTACGCAGTAGGAATTGGATGCCTTAACTGGCTTTATAAAGATTGTCAGTGTAAACTGCGACATTAATGAAATCTATTGGTTCTGTTGAACATTCAATTTACTAATCAGAATACAGCTTACACGCTAACGGGAACTTCATTTCGAACAAATCGTTTCTTACTACCTCACTTACGGTAACACTTATTCCGAAAAATTTTGAAACATAATTTGACCAGAAATTATATTAGTCGACTGAACATGAACTTTGATTAGTAAGTGCCAATTCCACATATAATAAATTGATCTGAGTTTTTATCAGATTGCCAAGATATTGTATTTGCAAGGAAAGGCAGTAACCATTTGTCAAAATTGTTCAATAATATTGCAAGAGGTGGTAAGCAACCGTAGTATTACAACATTAAAACTTATAAGCACTAACATTCAAAGCACTATTAGATAGAGATCAACCTAGCTTTTCTCATTTACAAACAGATCCACGAAGCTATGACATATACTTTGTTGAGTGCAAATAGGGAATTGTATTCAGTTTGCAAATTGGTTATGAAATAAACGAAGAAAAAGACCAAAAAGAAAACAAAAACTGTAGTTATGCTGATACCGTATACTAAATTCTCAAACATGAGGATTGCTTATCATATTATCCTTTCATGTCACCTCCGGGGGCTAGTTGATGATATTGCACGAAAATGTACTCAATAGCCGATATGTATATCTGTCCATACAACGTTCAGTGTTCAGGCTTGAATACACGTCTTTATCGAGTCGAGGTTTGCACTGGTTATGCTGCGCATGCCTTGCATAAACATATGATCATATGCCTCTAAGGCGTTTCCAGTCCAGTTGGTACTGCGATGAATGGAAACCTTCTTTAGCTAGTATTTAGATTTTTATAAATTTCTTTTACACTCGTATATTTTCTGCAAACGATAGCAATACAAATTAACGTTTAAATCACATCGTAATGTTCATAAACAAAAGAGAGTGTGAACAGAAAACTTTATAGAACAGTCCAAAAATCAATGCATTTATATTGTAGTGATATATAATAATTATACGGATTTACATTGTGTTCGATGCAGAACACCCACCCACATCATGGGAGTAAAAACATTAATGGCGAGGAATAAAAGGTGTGCACTTACAGGCAAGTGTATGAAATGTCATACAAAAATACAAATTTATTTCTCATAAAACAGGCAGAGATATCGCTGTCTCACCTAGAAAATTACCAGGAGATCCATAAGTAAGATAACATTGTAAGTAAATTATTCCACTATCGTGAAGGAATTTTGGCTTTAATTTTGGCTTTACAAGTCTCTGAAGTCTATATTAATTCAGCCCCTTCTCTGGTTATTGTATTCCGTGACCTAATCCCCCTAACTTTCATCAATAAAACGAAAAACAAAAATCAGAGATTATCGAGGAATTTGATGTTGCAAAAAATATAGCATCAATATTAGACATATCAAAGGATGAGACAACCTGATAGCAGACGCACTTTCCCGTATATAGAAGTGATTTAATTTGTATATAAATTTGTTTGTTTTGTGGACCATCTTCCTGTGTAATTTTACTGTTATTATCGCATATCTTTGATTACTATTTGTTTTATCCAATCGTCAAAATTTAGCGATATTGAATAATCTGGACCAGGAACTTTTACATCTACAGCGAAAAGAAACATATGTAAACTAAAGCAGCTATTATTTATATTTGAGCATTTGCTTCCAGATATTAAAACACGAACAAATAAAACCTATCATGACTTTCAAACAAGAATGTTTGAAAATTTAGATTCAGTATTTGTTCGAGAATGATTTCGTAGAACCAAGTTTAAGTGACAGTTCACCATGTACTCCTATACCGAAACCAGATAATACTTTCCTCATGTTAACCTACAATAGAAAATTGAACAGTGTAAGCAAAACGTATAATTTCCATTCACAAGAATCGATGAATGAATTGATAAAGTTGGAAATGTAAAATATGTTAAAATTTTACCTTTTTAAATGGTTCGAGACTTTAATCAAAGTGTTGCCGTTCGGGATGAAATATTCGTCTTGTACTTTTCAACGTATAATGAACACGATTGCGTCTGGTCTAGATAATTATAACGCTTGCATCGATGATGTCAGCATCTACAACGACACTTGGAAAGATCATTTTGAGACGATTCGGAACTTTTTGATAGACTCAACGACACAAATTAGACAAAGGTAAAAGCGAGTTTTGTCTTATTTTGGTTATATTTCTAAGACATATTATGGAACGTGGACATATCCAACTAATAGATGATAAGGTCAAGGTTATCTGTAATTTACTGTGCCTATCAGCAAAAAAAACCTATGACTGATATGTTCAAAACCATAGTAAATAGTGTACCAGTTCATTCAGTCTCAAATTTTAGTCAATAATTAGAAATGTCTTTCGATGCAGGTGATGTTGATATCGATTCAAGAAAATAAAAATGATGTAGATCATCCAGAGTGCTAGTTTACTTACAAATTAACTCTTCATCAGAGAAATCAGTTCACAATCGAGAAGAAATGTTTACAACGTTTTAATGTGCATATTAGCTCAGCTTCTTCTCAGATTATTTGCTTTATCAAAATCTCCTTACTTTCATTTTCAATATAAACAGTCTCAGAGATTTATTAAGTAGAGTTTGATTTTGCAGGAATCGATATTGACGTTAGGTACATCATGGCAAATGATAATCTAATTTCAGATGCACTTCGAAGTATATAGACGTATTTATTGTGTGCTTTTAATCAGATGTTTATTTAATTAAAAGTTAAAGCTTTGGATTTCTTTTTCTGATGTGAGATGATACGTATATTTATTTGTTATTTGTCACTTTTTATCCATGATTATATATTATAATTGTGATTTGGACTTGACCTTGTCCAAAATTAAGTTCAATGTGTTCTTGATTAGAGACAAGGATGTTATTATCTCATTCATTGATTTTGTAATATCATGTAGAAGAATCGGTTGTATTGTTGTTTTCAGAATTTTATTTGGGTAAAATATTAATTCAAATTATTTTTCACTTGAAATACAAAGTTCATTTAAATAATTTACTGAGAATTATAACGCAAAAAAACAATCACACAATGACATCTTATTGTGATTCGTAAAAGACTTGTCGCATCATCCCATTACTGGCCACAACATGCACGTTCAGCGTTGGATATTATTTCGAACACCACTGGAATTTATTTATAACTGTATTAAATACGATTGGTGATAAAACTCTTGGACTCTTTTGGGCTTTAAGTCGCATTACTGTAAGTTCTTTAAAATTTTCACTTTGTATTTTAAGGAACCAAATTATTTATAGAATTTTACAAATCTTGCTGGTTTGACTCTTTTCTGTTACTGAATTGAAGACAAAAGAATCTCTCTCTCTCTCTCTCTCTCTCTCTCTCTCTCTCTCTCTCTCTCTCTCTCTCTCTCTCGATCGATCGATCGATCGATCGATCGATCGATCGATCGAGGGAGTATGTTACCCTGAACATGAAGAGTGAACAATATGTTCCTTCAGGATGAGTTAATAAACACCTAGAATTTGCAGTCCCTCGCTATGGAGGGGTCACACAGGTCACCGAAAATGTTTATAAGCAGGGAGGCTTATGTAATTACAATCAAACTTAAAGGCTCAAGCTCTAGGCAATTGTAATAAAACTTGTAGGCTATTGAAATTAAAAAACAGTAGACAATTTCATTGAAATTTTTTGGCAATTGTAATCAAACTGAAGGCAGCTGCAATCAATTACAAGCTAACATGTTAGCAACTGCAATCTTAAATGTAGACAATTACAATCAAATTTTGTAGGCAATTGCAATCAAACTTGTAGGCAAGTTGTCTTGAATACAAGATGTTATTATTGCCTAGAATATTCATCTAGCAACATATGTTCTTTCTCAGCCAGTTATACCAGATGTCATTAAAATCCTATGATGTGCTGAGAGATGGCATTAAACAGCTTGAACAAGAGTTGTTGTATATAGAATGTTCTTCATTATTGCAAGAAAAATATATTGTATATAATTTTACTCTAAACAAATTTACCGAACACAACAATACATATGATTCTGCTTCAAGAGCAATATATATATATATATATATATATATATATATATATATATATATATATATATATACAAACAAAACTTTCATACTGGTTAGAGAAATTAAATTCGTACTTTACGGAGTTTCGAACCCAGGTCCGCGAATAAATGGCACCCATCAATTGCCTGCACGCACCAACCCATATACCGTCACGACTAAGCACGCATCACCAAAAATTGATGGCACTGAATCGGTGTTATATAAGCTCGTGCGTAGCAGACACACTCGCATGACGACCTACATACATACATCTTTGGTTAATTATTATTATTATTATTATTATTATTATTATTATTATTATTATTATTATTATTATTATTATTATAAGATAAAAACTAATTTTGCGTACTTAATTGATAGAACCTTGAGAGATCCTTGATAATGATTGGCTGACTTGAAAACAAGCTGTTTTAAAAAAATCCAGAATTTTGTCCCAGATATTTAAATTCATGAATTTTATGAGCAACTTTATGTGGAAACAGGCATTAAAATTCAATAAAATCTATGATGTTTCAAATTAGGAACGTATATACTTTATATGTTGTTATAAAATATTAAAAAAAAAATATAAAGGGATAAAATTGGGTCGATCAAATGACACAAGAGATTGGTAGTTACCAGATGGAGTTGCATCCCTTTGCTGTAGTGGCGCATTATTCACAGTTGCAAAGAGTCTACTGATTGGGTTGTACATGCAGGTCTTAAAATGTAACGATGAAAGTGATACTTCAAACATGGGAGTTACACCTTTGAAAATTTGGAAGTTTATGAAGCTCTAGTGTAGATGTAAAAATGGTGCAAGTAATTCACCATCATCACCGCTGTAGTTTAGTAACCTTTATTTAATGCTAAATTGTTATGAACAAAATTGTGATGCCTGTTTATTTATAAAACTAATGATGGTACATTCATGAAACTTGGTTATGGACTCCCAGAATCCACTATATCAGGATAAACAATAGCTTGATAAACGACATTTGTACATTTCACAACATTTTACAATATAGGTACTATTTTAAGACGTCTTTCTTTTTGACGATTGTGTTTAAATCTTATTTTGCAAAGAAAGAGGACTAATTTCTGTTTCAAGCACCTGTAGTAAGTGAGTAGCATGTCTGTTATTATGCATCTGCTTATATAACTAAAGGCCTGATTCTTGAAAATGATTTCTGCAGTAGTTTCCAGATAGATACAGGAATCCACATGCAAACTAATGTTATTTATAGTTATCCGTATGCGTTTGGTTAAATTCATCTATTCAGAATAATGCACTGTTACTTAATGTTTCAATTATGAAATTGTCAATATTGTTTTAATTTCAAATCCACATCTGTGCATTTGTTAGCAAATCTTTCTTATTAGGTTGTATATAAGTAACTATAATGTAAATGAGAAGTTATATAATTTATGTAAATATTTATGTAATTCTTCGTGATGCTAGTCTAAAACATTTTCATTTTGTAATTTCAGGTCTGTCTCTTTCTCTTTCTTTATATCATTATTATTCTTTGAACATAAAATAATAATAATATAAGTTATATTTTTCACCACAAGGACAGAATTTAACCTAAATGCTTATATGTGTATGTATGTATGTATGTATGTATGTATGTATGTATGTATGTATGTATGTATGTATGTATGTATGTATGTATGTATGTATGTATGTATGTATGAAGCATTGTGATGTTAATGTATAAGATATCATTGTTTGCAAGTTGGTTTACAACATTGTTTACATATCATTGGTTGTATCATACCAAAGAAATGAGGCTTTCCTAATTCCAAACTAAAACAGCCAAACTAAGCAGTCCGGAGCTGGTATCAAACCCATACCCTTAGATTACAAGTTTGATAATCTACCAAACCAGTGACCGCAGACCACCATAATGATAAAAAATTTAAGCTGGCTTCAAAAGCAAGCCTGAACAAAACAAAACACATAACTCTCAATTGTACCATACTTAAAATTTAAGCAACCTTAAAATAACCTGCCTAATATATGTAACATGATTATTCACATTTTATGTATGTATGTTTGTATGTATGCATGTATGTATGTATGTATGTTGTTGTTGGGCTTAATGCCATTTTTCAGAACCGATAGGCTATTCATTGCGGTCAATATTAGTGGTAGAGGAAGAAACCGGGAAATCACCGGAAAGAACCACCGACCCATGAGAAGCTACTGGCAAGCTTTCTCATGTATCCACATTGGAATCAGTACTATTTTTAGATCACTTTTTCCGGTCTAAATTTGGTGGTGATACTAGAGTTAGATTTTGGCATTCTTGGTAAGGATTTAAAGGCAATTGATTATTCTCTAAAATGTGAGCTTATGGTGTGGTTGTCTGTGTGTATTTCGGCGACAGTGCACATTGAGTAATAAGGTCATGGTGATGATCCGGAAGTGAAATCTGTGTTCCGTTGCCTGGTGTTTTGTTTACAATTCAGCCTCTCAAAAAAATGCAGGTCAACCCTTGACAAGAACTAAACCGTAAAGTCATCTTTGAAAGTATTTTAGATTAACATATGATTTGTATTGATTGTCACACAGTGGAAAGTTCAGTACTGAGAAACAAATGTAGAGACCATATAGTAAAATTAATTGTGTACTATGGCCTGTCAGTAAAAACTTGAAACTGATATAAATTTTTTATTATTAATGACATATACATGAAATTTTAATATGTTATGTATATTGACTTTAAAAATATAAAAATGAAATTAAAAGTAAAAAATAATTTTAATTTTAAAAATTTAAATGAAATTTAAAAAACAATTAAAAAATAAAAAATTTCCACCAAGTATACACATATATAATATTTTTTGGGAATGATATTAAATAATATCAGCATATATATACTCCTACACCATATACAAGCTCAAATGATGGATATTTGTCAAATTTGATCAGAGAAAATATCTTTATTAGTCAAAATGAGACCCTCATTCAAAATACATGAAGACAAAATTCTATTTTGCTTTGTACCTTTAGGTCATTGAAACTATTTATTTGGGGTTCAAACAGTTAATTTATGTGTTTATGATGGGGTGACTTCCTGAGTAACACGTATCTGCTTGTATAGCTATCAGTAATTGTTTATAACCATAGTTATAGGGTATTTAGTGAGAGGACAGAGATGAAGACTTTATACTAGAACCTGTTCAAGTTCTCTACAAAATCATATTAGGCTGTCAGAGAATGAAATACAGGTCAGAGGGGTAAAATATACTTTACCCAGGTATATTTACCATTGCATATAAGAAAACAGCAAAATGATATAAGTTAAACACAGAATGCATTCCATTTTATTGTTCAGTTTCTTTAAGATATTGATTGATGTAGTTCAACATTGCAGCCCAGATGATATTCTGGGAATTCTCATGATCCATTTTGCTTTATGCATTATTAATGACTAATAATATTTGTTATCTGACACTTTAAAGATTACATAAGTAATATTCAAACAGATTATTTGAATTTAACTTTCTACAACTGATCCTAACATGGTTACATAGCTGACATGAACAAATATGCATATATTTTGTAATGTTTGGAATCAAAAGTTGACATTGTTAGGCTGACATGGTACCTATAGTGAATCTGTAAGGCTCAGTTTTGACTGTGTGCACTTAGAATAACCCAAGATGTTATTTTCATCATGAATATGCCTCTGTATGGTAACACATTTGAATTTAGTACTTTGACAGAGGGTGGTATTGCAGCATCAGCTAATATTTGATTCCATTGAATCATTGAATCATTGAACTTAATAACTTGGTAGCCAAGACTCTTAAAAATAGACTAAAAATGTTCAAACAGATTATTTGAATTATGTTTGCACATGTGATTTTAACAAGTACATTGCATATGTCCCACACATGCAAATATCCATCCTTGTTTACAAGTTTTCGGGATGAAAATTTTACATTTAGTTGATGATATAGGATCTATTGGTACCTATAGTTGATCTGTGTGGCCACATTTTGCTATATTCACTCACAATATCTAAAATTGTTTTTCCTTCATGAATAGGATTGCATATAGTAATAAATTTTAATTTGGTACATTGTCATTTGACTTTCCACTATACTGGTATGTATCAATGTTTGCACCAATGATCAAACCTCACTGTTCCAACATTGCCTTAAACTTTATGATACATACTCTACCTGATTAGTTATTTAACCTGTAAATGGCTAAATATGCTTGTAGAAACTTCATCTATTTTTAGGATGCATTTGTCACTTTAATACATGCCCATTGCTTCACATCTTTGAGTGTCACTCTATCAAGTTTACCTTTTTAACCATATTTGCAACCTGAATGTTATTTTGAAATCACCATATCTAACACATTTTAACTTCATTTGCCTACATCTTCCTTTTCTTAGAATTAAGTGAAACATGTTATATATTTTCAGGTCTAGTCTGGTATCTGGAACAAAGTATTAGAGTTGGATCAATTTGGAAGCTCTCCAGTAGTCCAATGGTGATAGCAAGGTCTCATAAGGACATGTGCAGTGTGCTGCTATAAGTGATCAAGATGAGTTCATATCAGTACACTGATATACAGCATCTCAAAGACATGGCTTAGATCTTCATGAGAGAGATTTGCATCTTTTTTCAGTAAGGTGAAACTGTATTTTCATATTGCATTGTTGACTTTTGTAGTTATCGGCATTAAAATGTAATGCATATTTGCTATAAAACATGGTATTAGTCCCATCAAAACTTTAAATTTGAGTGGGATATTAGTTATACAAACAACTGTCCAAGTACCTGAAACAATAAATGTGAAACATAGTACCTGTCATTGTTTCTTTAGTATGTACACCTATATGCATCTGGAGAGGCATATTGCAATTTGCTGTCAAAATCACTGTGAGCTATCATGCTTCAGTACCCCTGGGATTAATATTATCAGTTGTACAGACTTAAGCTACCATTTGTTTTAAAGACCATTCATTAATCAACATTGCTGCCTTAAATTTGTCAAAATGAATGTCATAACTTGTATGAAAATTTATTTTTTGTAAAATAAAAAGTTTTTAAAATTTATATATTTATTTAAATTTCCATTAAAATTTAATATATCAATATTTTTTAATTTCAAGACTTTTTCAGAGAGGCCTTATCAAGTATTACAATTAGGTTTTACTGCATTGAAAAATTCCTATAATTAAGGAAGATATAGCAAATTTAGTTTTGGTTTCTTAAGAACAATTGGACCTCAAATTGCACCCTATAGAAAACCAGCACTACACACTTTCTGACAGCTGTCACATGTCTTGCTTGCAAGGAAATTTCAAGACTTTATGTATGAAGTTGAAACAGTAGTGGCATGCAAAATAAAATGCAAATATAAAAGTTTGACAAAAACAATGACCCTTTCAGGAATCAGTACACAATTAATAAAATCCGGTTCAGTACCCACGAATGTAGTCCCGGTCTATTTTTAGATCACTTTTTCCGGTCTAAATTTGGTGGTGATACTAGTTAGATTTTGGCATTCTTGGTAAGGATTTAAAGGCAATTAAATTTAAAGGCAATTAAATTATTATTCTTTAAAATGTGAGCTTATGGTGTGGTTGTCTGTGTGTATTTCGGCGACAGTGCACATTGAGTAATAAGGTCATGGTGATGATCCGGAAGTGAAATATGTGTTTCGTTGCCTGGTGTTTTGTTTACAATTCAGCCTCTCAAAAAAATGCAGGTCAACCCTTGACAAGAACCAAACCGTAAGTCATCTTTGAAAGTATTTTAGATTAACATATGATTTGTATTGATTGTCACACAATGGAAAGTTCAGTACTGAGAAACAAATGTAGAGACCATATAGTAAAATTAATTGTGTACTATGGCCTGACATTCGCCGAATCCTAGACTCGAACACACGCAGAGTTGAGATGGCAGTGATCCGTAACGGACAGCGCTTTAGACAACTCGGCCACTCGGGGCCCCGTATGTATGTATGTATGTATGTATGTATGTATGTATGTATGTATGTATGTATGTATGTATGTATGTATGTATGTACAAAAATACCTTCTTTTGAGGTAATAGAAGTTATATAACTGACTTTACGACTCTACGACTGATTGTCCATGACTGTGTACAACTTATAAAAATCTCAAACATATAAATGAAGCTAATGCTTTGTTTGAATTGCACGCGCACGAGGATGCATGCAATTTCGTAATACTTCTGGACAGTTGGGAAAGCCTGATACAGTATCAGCCAATAGTTTTCAAGGTTTTTCCTGAATATTTACTTGTAATGAATTTGCTATCATACACATCGCGTGCTCACATGAGTTACATCTACGACTCAAGTAAACAATATTTTCAACAACATGCTTGACTGATATCAATATAATTATACTAATAATTACATTTAATGAAATAAAAATGAGTTAAAAAGAATACAAAATTGATTCCTTAACAAACACAATTAAACTACACGGTCGTAACAGTATGTATGTATGTATGTATGTATGTATGTATGTATGTATGTATGTATGTATGTATGTATGTATGTATGTATGTATGTATGTATGTATGTATGTATGTATGTATTTGTGGTCCAAGGTTGAATTGCCGGAGTGGGAATGGGAGGCAAGCGCCCCACTCCCCTACAAATGCCCCATACGGCTTGCGTCTCTGATCGCCTCGGTCAACTATAATCCAGCTCCTGGCCTTCATGAGTGGCTTAGCTTATAAGTCCGGCGGACCATGACTTCACAAACAGGAAAAGGGGTGAAAGGCGGTTCACTGGCGCCTTAAAACCAGTCGCTTCGGATAGATGAGGCTCGTAAACATTGGATGGTTGCTCATCTAGGAGAAGGAAAACTCTGATTCCATACTTCCGCTGCCTTCCGGTTATACCTACTCATGGGAAAGGCTAAGGAAGTAAACCCCTACAGAAAATCCGGAGACGGAGTCCCTAAGGCGGTTTGACACTGACATCAATGCCATTCCGACAACTCCTGCAATGCTGTCGGTGCCAAGTTGTATCGGGATTAACCGTTTCCTTGGGAACACCAGCTGTATGGAGAGGGGGTCTGCTGCATGGGCAACAGCTGATTATCCATACTACCCTGCCCAGGCTTTGTAGCTCAACACGGGAAGCAGCAGTTTACCGATTATAAGCAATAGCTCGATTGGCGTAGAGCTTATCGCCAGGGGTTGCTTCCGACGGTGGGAGAGACTGCCATGTCTTATTGGATAGCTACCGCCCGTCTCAATCTGGGCAGCCCCCAGACAGTAAGGTGCTATCCCGCCATGGCCTACCTGTTTCACTGGGTGCGTGAAGCTTAGGGAACATGCTCGACAAGTAGGCCAAAATCACTGCACCAGGCGAGACTAAAAAAGAAAAAAGAATACTCCAGTTCTCCGTTTTGCAAGCTGGAACGTCAGGACCATGTGTACTGGACTTACTGATGACCTGCAGCAGATTGAAGATGCACGGAAGACTGCCGTAATTGACAGGGATCTTTCCCGACTGGATATCTACATTGCCGGCCTTCAGGAGACCAGACTAGCTGACAGCGGCACCCTCAGGGAAACCAACTACACTTTTTTCTTGGCATGGAAAGTCCTCCAATGAACCTAGACAGTATGGTCTAGGCTTCTCTGTAAAGAACACGCTCATAGCCTTCATTGAGCCTCCATCACCAGGCACTGAGAGCATCCTAACCCTTAGGCTGTCAACATCCTCAGGCACAGTTAATATCTTGAGCGTGTACGCTCCAACTATCTACTCCACCCCAGATGAGAAAGACCAGTTATATGAGGCTTTGGATCAAGTAATATCCAGTATCCCCAACACTGAAGGCCTCTACATACTAGGAGACTTCAATGCTAGAGTGGGACCACGAGGCCTGGCCCAGCTGTCTCGGCATTCATGGAAGGGGAAAGATCAATGAGAACTGTCAGCGACTGATGGAGATGTGCTGTTCACACTGCATATGCGTGACAAACACCTACTTCAAATGCAAAGAAATTCACCAGGTGTCATGGAGACATCCACGTTCACGCCAATGACACCAATTTGAACTCGTCATCCCAAGGCTTGCGAAAATGGACAGCGTCCTCCACACTCGCAGATACCACAGCGCTGACTGCAACACTGGCCACTCCCTGGTGGCCAGCAAGGTGCGAATAACACCCAAGAAGCATCACCACGCCAAGAAGAAGGGTCGCTCATGCATAAATACATGCTGTGCAAACAAACCAGAGAAGATCAAGCAGTTCGTCAGCAAGCTGCAGAAAGCTTTCAACAAAAAGACATCTGATCACACCATCGACTCCATGTGGTCCCACCTCCGAAACATTGTGTATAACTCAGCCATTAATGCGTATGGGAAGATGGAGCGGAAAATGCCGACTGGTATGAGGCCAACTGAGAGGCTATGGAGCCAGTGACTGAGACGAAGAGGAAAGCCCTTCTGGCTTACAAGGCTGCGCCTAGCCTTACTACACTACAAGCCCTCTGGATTGCCAGGAAAAATTCTTAGCGGACTGCCCGCCACTGTGCCAACACCTGTTGGCTGAATCTCTGTACAAGCATATAAACAGCTGCTGACACTGGAGATGCAAGAGGCATGTACGAGGGCATCAAGAAGGCGACAGGTTCCACATCTCTCAAGACCGCCCACCTTAAGTCCAAGACGAGGGTAATCATAACAGACCAGGAGAAACTGCTGAAACGCTGGGTTGAGCACAATCACGAACTGTATGCAACCCAAACCATCTTCACCAATACTGCCCTGAACACCATCCCAGACCTCCCAATCATGGATGAACTAGACACTTCGCCCTCCATGGAAGAGCTAAGTAAAGTCATCGACTATCTCGCTAGTGGGAAGGCCCCTGGGAGCGACGGCATCCCACCTGAAATCGTCAAGAAAGGGAAACCGGCACTACTCCAGCCCTTGCACGAACTCCACTGCCTCTGTTAGGAACAAGGACACATCCCCCAAGACATGCGGGATGCCAAAATCATCACTTTGTACAAAAACAAAGGAGACAGCAGCGACTGTAACAACTACTGGGGCATATCCCTCCTCAGTATCGTCGAAAAGGCTTTCGCACGTGATGCACTGGTACGATTGCAGACCCTAGCCTCCCGTATCTACCCAGAATCCCAGTGAGGCTTCCAAACTGGTCGGCCAACTGTAGATATGATCTTCTCCCTACGTCAACTGCAGGAGAAGTGTCATGAGCAGCAAATGCTCCTCTACATTGCCTTCATAGACTTGACAAAGGCGTTTGACCTGGTCAGCTGGAGCGGAATCTTCAAACTCCTGAAGAAGGTCGGCTGCCCCCCCCTCGATTGCTCGCTGTCATCACATCGTTTCACCAGAACACTCAATGCACAGTGTGCTTCAAAAGCACAACATCAGAAGCCTTCCCAGTCAGCAGTGGAGTCAAGCAGGGTTGTGTCCTTGCACCAACCCTTTTTGCCATCTTCTTCTCCGTTCTCCTCCAATACGCCTTCAAGGACTGCAGCGAGGGAGTGTACATTCACACCAGGGCAAATGACAAATTGTTCAACATCAAACGTCTCCGTGCAAAGACCAAAGTCACAGCGGTTCTCATCCGTAAATTGCTCTTCGCTGACGATACAGCTCTGACATCACTTACGGAAGAAGGACTCCATCAGCTGGTATATTGTCTCTCCCACGCATGTAAAGAATTCGGACTGGCCATCAGTTTGAAGAAGACGAATGACATTGCCCAGGATGTAGATTCCCCTCCAACCATCCCCATTGATGGGTACAACCTTGAAATTGTTGAGAACTTTACATACCTTGGGTCCATCATCTCCAGCTCGCTCTCCATTGATGCTGAGATGAACGGTAGGATTGCTAAGGCAGCAGCAGTTATGGCAAAACTGAACCAGAGGGTCTGGAGCAATCTCAACCTTACTGAGAAGACCAAACTGCGTCTCTACCAGGCATGTGTGCTCAGCACACACCTCTACAGTAGCAAGGCATGGACCACCTACACAAGCCATGAAAGGAAACCCAATAGCTTCCATCTGAGATGCCTGCTATGCATTCTGCGCATCCAGTGGCAGGACAAAGTACCCAACACGCAGTTTCTGGAATGGGCCAGCATGAGGCACCTTCGATGGCTCGGCCAAGTCAGGAGAATGGATACAGGCCACATTTCCAAGGACCTGTTATATGGTGAGCTAGCAGAAGGCACACGACCGACTCGACGGCCACATCTCCGATACAAAGACGTCTGCATAAAAGGACATGAAAAAGGTCAACATCAGCATCAACAACTTGGAGAGCTGTGCTAACAACCACTATGAGTGGCGACTTGCTGTAAGACAAGGCATTCAGAAAGCCAAAGAAAGGATAAAAGCAAACCTTGCTACAAAGAGAGCCAAGAGAAAGGCAAAAACAACAACAGCCCCAACAAGAATCCATCTTCATCTGCAGCAAGTGCAAGAAAGATTGTCATGCAAGGGTCGGACTCTTCAGCCACTCGCGCTGATGCAGATAAGGTACCAAAACAGGGAGCTACATCATCGTCTCTCACTGATGGATTCCAAACATGTATGTATGTATGTATGTATGTATGTATGTATGTATGTATGTATGTATGTATGTATGTATGTATGTATGTATGTTTGTATTTATGTATGTATGTATGTATGTATGTATGTATGTATGTATGTATGTATGTATGTATGTATGTATGTATGTATGTATGTAGTATGTATGTATGTATGTATGTATGTATGTATGTATGTATGTATGTATGTATGTATGTATGTATGTATGTATGCATGCATGCATATATGTATGTGTGGCTGGCTGGCTGGATGAATAGATGGATGCATGCATGTATGTGTGTATATATGCATTTATGTTTGTATCATCAGGACACCTCTGTTCATTGATGGGACAAATGTTCTAAACAATACAATATGTATTTAATAAGACTAGTGTATGTTGTTTTTTTTCTTTAAAAATGTCTTGAAATCTGAGGACATAATAATGATCTATAAAATCAAAGTGCTGCATTGTAGATAACTGCAGAAATATGCATGTGATGTAAGATTGGTAAATGACTAGGAGAACAATTCTGCTGCTGAGCAAAAAGCATATTGTAAAATCAGGGCACTCTTGGTGTATCTTTCAAGCGATATCAAGACAGACTGGAATACAGTTTGAAGATTCAAGACTTTGTTTATGCATGCAAAGAACATGTATTGCAAAATGATGTGTAGTACTAACAAATTATTCTACCATGAACCGGTTTGCGAGATGTCTACTGCATGACAACATATGCAGCTATGGATCATCAATGCATATATCCATGAAGTTATTAACATGCGCAAAGAGGGATATATGTTATTGAAAGGAATAAAAATATTCTGAAAACTACACTAATATTTCATGTTAGGTTCTTGCAATAATGAAGAAACATTTTATATACAGCAGCTCTTGTTCATGTTGTTCCTTTGGGTTTAATGCCATGTCTCAGCACATGATAGGATTTTCATGGCAGCCTGTATAACTGGCTGAGGAAAAACATAGGGTGGTTGGGTGGGTGGACTCTAGTAAGAACCACTGGCAAGCTAACACACATACTGAAAATGGCCAAGCTTAAAACCACTCACCCACCTGTAGCCATCCAGCCATTGTTGAATGAAAAGGTATGAATTTTCAATTCTGTTTCTCATTAGGAGTATCAACAGATTAAAACTGATTAGAGACTTTGTATGATATAAGGAGCTTACCTCCCTTGTGTACCTAGAAACCAATTTCCACTTTGCACTTTTGTGAACTTTTAGTCAAGTATAATTTTATAGCATTTATAAAATTTAAAAAATAATAACACAATGTTTAATACAATTTTAAGATCAGAATATACTGACTTTAATAAATTAAAAGGTGTTAGAACTTCCTCCTAAATTAATGAATTTAAATGTGGATTGCAAATGTCATTTGTTTGTAAAAACAAAGAAAATTTAAACCTAAGAAAATTAATTCACAGTAACCAACATACAACTAATTTTACAACTTTGGAAAGGTAAATGGAAATGTCAGAATGAAAAATAAGAATATATATATATATATATATATATATATATATATATATATATATATATATATATATATATATATATATATATATATATACACATACATAGTTACATGCCTGGGCTCTTACAAAATGTAACAGAAAAGAGTAAAGACAACAGGCATTGTAAAATTTACCAAATAATTTATTTCCCAAGAAAACCAAGGAAATATTGAGAAAAAGAATTTATGGTTTTACAAATCATTTAAAAAATAATCCAAGAATTAAAAAATAGAAAACCTATTATTAAAAAATCCTAAATGAATCTGAGTTCAGGTCCTGATGAAATCCACAATGGAAGGTGATGAGGTCTGTTGTAACCTGTGAAGTTCTGTGGTATCAAGAGTTCTCTGCTGAATCACAGAAAATAATACTACAGTTTTGAATTCTGAATTAATCAAGTATTTTGTAGAAGCACTTATATATTTTCAGGGAAAAGAATGACTAATTCCATAAAATAAAATTTCAACTCAAACTGGTCAAAACAAAACACTCTAAGTTTCATTGATTTGGAGCCCAAATGAACAAATGTTATCAAGACATTTTTACACTAATTTAAGATGCAAAACAGATTCCTGGATGAGGATCACATGGTCATCCTTCTAGAACAAAATAGAAGCTTTTTACATGCCCAACATCATATACTCCCATTATAGCCTTAACTGAAATTAATGATTTTTACTCTGGGAAAGATTAAGATTAACAATTAAACCAAAAAGCTTTTAAAATGACATGCCAATTAAATTGGGATATTATTGTCAATACAGAATACTATTGGTAAATTTGGTAAACTGCAATTGGTAAAACTGGTAAAATTCAATGCTACTGGTATTGCTATCACTGCAGTTTGAGTTTGTTTTATCCATATACTGTACTGACTGCAATATTTTTAACACTGGATGCTTACCATTCTGTGTAATTTCTGTTAACGTTTGATTTTAAAAAAGGATTTTCCAAATATCGTGTTTAAGAATCAGCTAAAACTTATGAATTATTTTACCATTTTGTACAGTGAAAATAAAATAGAAGTAAAAGTCACAATTTCAGATGTAGGCATGTGATGGCTTTGGGCAAGGTACCTACCATTTTGTCTTATTATTTCAAAACTGGCAGGTGAGCATCTATTAACAATACTGAAGCAATAGTCCCTTGATGCAACTGACATAACTGTATCAAAAAGAATCTCCAGGAATTTAGGATAAGACCATTTCTTTTTTTAAGTGCTGGGTGATGAAACCATCAAATTTTCTTAAGTGATAAAATTTTCAAATCAGACAATGTGACAGCCATATTGAATTTAGCACTAGCACCACGTTCCTTCAGAATGAACTAGACACAGTTATAAGACTTTACTTTCAGTGAAAAACACCTGTTGACAGGACCACATGGACATCATAATTAGCCTTATGGAGAAATCTCCATGTCAATATGATATTCCATGTAGGAGGAATGGAGAAAACCCCATGTCAATACGATATTCCATGTAGGAGATATGGAGAAAAACCCATGTCAATATGATATTCCATGTAAGAGATATGGAGAAATCCCCATGTCAATATGATATTCCATGTAGGAGGTATGGAGAAATCCCCTTGTCAATATGATATTCCATTTAAGATTAGCAATAATAAGCTTTGCAAGATGGCTACCATTGTTGCCATACTGGATGTTATATCACAAGGAGCCACATCAAGAGGTTTAGCATGTCATGCAAAGGACACCAAAAATCTTGATTTTAACAGAGTTACTCTCATACTGGTGGCAACTTCTCATTCATTTTGTAATTAATCTATAAAAAGTGGCATGCTATGCAAAATAGCTTGCTGACCCATTATATAAGAACTATTATTTAAGTACCAGCTATGACATCATAAGAAACCTTCTGGTGAAAATCCAATGCTGATATGATTTTCATGCTATAAGAAGTAGTGAAAAGATTTTCAAAATAGCCACTGTAGTGGTAATACTGGATGTCAGATTGACACCAACTCAACATCATAGGAAGTATTTCTGTTAAAACCCCATGCTGACATGACTCCTGTTCAGGAAGGAATAGAACAAGATTTTCAAGATGGATGACATGGTGGCCATAGTGGATGTCAGATTGGCATCTTTATTTTAGCCCAAGTAGACATCATACAATGATTTTACTGTAAACCTCATGTACATATTATTTTCCATTCAGGAGGAGAAGCAAGAACAAGATTTTCAAGCCAGCTGCTATGACAACCATATTGGGCATCTGACCAGCACCATTTCCATTAAGGTGGCGCTCTACAGTTTCATATTTAGCATAGGGTTAGAATTTTAAAGAAAAAAAGTTTCTCCGGGTTTCCTCACTAGTTATACTGGCTATTTAAAAGAGACTTTGTATATCTTCGGTATTGTTCAAAGAACCTTTAATTCCCTTTATTTTCATGTATGATTGATGGGTGTAATATGGGTTAGAGAGTATACAGCTTGGCCTTACTCCAGGTGTGCACCTTTCAAAAAAGTGTTAGCTCTACTTGCTCATTTTCACTTCTCGAACTTCAGAGGTAAATTGTAAAAATTAGAGCTGATAACTTGTTTTACATTTCATGTATTTGGTAATTCATTCATTGCACTTTTAGAAAGCTCGTATTGTCTAATTTGGCAAAATTCATTTTCCATATTTTAAAAGCTGCCAAGAATAGTGTACTTTAGACAAATTCAGGCTGATTTTTGGACCACAAGGGAGCAGTCATTTTAGTTAGAAGTGTCCTAAGATCATTTAAAATTTCCAAAAGTACAATATCCAAAGAAATTTCAGCCACATTACATGAAAGTAGTATATAGGTTTGTCATTATTCTCTCCACTATGCATGTTTAAAATGCAAACAACATCACCTTACATAGATCACTCTCTCAAAAGTTCATAATAACTGGTGAGCGCCACCTAAGGACTAACTAGACATTATAAAAATTCTATTTGTGAGACGCCATGCTGATATGATCATTCATTCAGTAGCAAGATTTTCAAGATAGTCAGTGTAAGGGCTATATTGGAAGTCCAGGTGGACTACAAGATTTTCAAGATAGTGTAAGGGCTATATTGGAAGTCCAGGTGGACTGCAAGATTTTCAAGATAGTCAGTGTAAGGGCTATATTGGAAGTCCAGGTGGACTGCAAGATTTTCAAGATACTCAGTGTAAGGGCTATATTGGAAGTCCAGGTGGACTACAAGATTTTCAAGATAGTCAGTGTAAGGGCTATATTGGAAGTCCAGGTGGACTACAAGATTTTCAAGATAGTCAGTGTAAGAGCTATATTGGAAGTCCAGGTGGACTGCAAGATTTTCAAGATAGTGTAAGGGCTATATTGGAAGTCCAGGTGGACTACAAGATTTTCAAGATAGTGTAAGGGCTATATTGGAAGTCCAGGTGGACTGCAAGATTTTCAAGATAGTCAGTGTAAGGGCTATATTGGAAGTCCAGGTGGACTGCAAGATTTTCAAGATAGTCAGTGTAAGGGCTATATTGGAAGTCCAGGTGGACTGCAAGATTTTCAAGATAGTCAGTGTAAGGGCTATATTGGAAGTACAGGTGGACTGCAAGATTTTCAAGATAGTCAGTGTAAGGGCTATATTGGAAGTCCAGGTGGACTACAAGATTTTCAAGATAGTCAGTGTAAGGGCTATATTAGAAGTCCAGGTGGACTGCAAGATTTTCATTGTCTGCTGTGGTTTCAGAATTAAAGATTAGATCAGCACTGTGATCATTAAGGAGCAACTAGACATAATAAGAAGTCTTTTAGTGAAACACCATGTTAATATGATTCATTAGGCATAGCAATGTAACATTTTAAAGATGGTCTCTGTAGGGCCATATAGGATGTCCAAATAGATAAAAATTCAAGAAGTCTACTATGTGTTGATCTTGGACATCAGATCAGAGCTAATTTCATTAGCATCAACAAGACACTGTTTTGAGAAAATCCATTGTCGATATGACCATCCAGTGATAACAAGATTTTAAAGATGGCTGTGTGGTAGCCATATTGGATCTCAAAGAAGCACCATTTTCATTCAGGACAAACTAGACCTTGGCAAGAATGTGTGTGTAAAGTTTCATGATTCATGACAATCTGCTAACTATTATAGGTAGAAAAGGATAAAAACTTGTGCCAATGGATGGAAGCATATTGAAAGACACAGACTCTGTATAAACAGATGATGGCCATTCTATATACTCTTTTAGTCATAAGACCAGAACATCTCAAATAAAACTCTACAATGGTATAGATCAAGGTTTTTAACATTAACTTTAATAACAACCTGTTGAAAAGAATTTTTTATCAAGCTCTTGATGTAAATGTTTTGGCTATTTATCATCTTTTATAAAATAAAACTGTCAGCAATGCATAAGAGCAAGATGAATATGTATAAACCAATATGTATAAAACACACAAGTCTGAATACTTCAGTTCCTAACATAGTAACAAAAAGTAATTCAAAAACATATAGCTTTAAATAAACTTAGATAAGCCTGGGATTGTACAGCATGTAATCTATTAGATACAGGCTATACAGATTGTCACACAAAAGTTCCTTCTGATTACAAATGCATACACATTCAATACAGTTTGATACATTTTTTGTATAACATTATGTCACTGTAATGAATATAAAACATTATGACGTCATTGAGAAGGTCATAATATAGTATGGAAGCAAGGATCAAATTTTAAAAACAGCCATTATGCACCAATGTGATTAATGATCCATAGAAAGCCTCAAAGCAGCTTTACAGTAGTGATAGCAAATTAGTGTTGAGAGATTGATGTCAGATGGCTTACTATGTTACAAGCTATTCTGGTCTTTGACAAGTAGGTCAATGAAAGAAAAATGGGTTCAATAGATTAGTCAATTAAGATGAGGTAATTCCATTTTTATTTAAAAAAGCCATCCTGACTGATCATGCACTCTTTTTCCCCAACAATATCCCAACCAAACATAAAAAATATCTTAAATCATTCATTGATGCACTCAGTATTATCTTTATAGATTTTCCTGTATCCTCAGCAAAATGTACAATTTTGTTTTACTTTTTCAAAAATGTTGCTTTCTTAAGATTTTTCAAATACTTGTACATAAAAAGCAATGAATTCATTATTTTCAATATTTTTTCCCATAACACTTGAGCATAATTACGAAAAATCATAAATGGTAGAAAATTCAATAAATAGCATACAAATTTTAAAACTAATCTGAAATATCACAAACAGTAAAGGCATACAAAATTTGCATCATCAGGACTTTTAATCAGTATATACATGTCTGAATCTAGATTGCAGACCTATTGATTATATTTGAAGCAACCCATATCACAAAGCTTTAAGTCCAACTGCAAATACCCAGATGTAAAGTGCATAATACACAGGCATCTATGCATCATGTTAGGAGCTATCAGTAGAACAAACAACACCATACCTGATCTGCCAGCACATTATATGACAGCAGTTTCACTTGACTTGTCTGCAATGCATCACAATATAGCTATACATACATACATACATACATACATACATACATACATACATACATACATACATACATACATACATACATACATACATACATACATACATACATACATACATACATACACATACACACATGCATACATACATACATACATACATACATACATACATACATACATACATACATACATGTATATATATATATATATATATATATATATATATATATATATATATATATATACATATATATATATATATATCTATATATATATATATATATATATATATATATATAAAGAATACAAATCATATGGCGCATAACAACCCTTTCAAGAATAACAACCCTTTCAAGCGTACTGGATCCACCAAGGGATCACATGTGTCAGGGATTAATTAAAATAGATGCATTAAACTGACCACGAACAGTACGAAACTAGTAACTAACTAACCTAAGCGCTTTCGACTCTTGATGAGTCTTTTGCAAAGGCAAATACAAAACATATATACGATAAACAAATAAACACAAAAACATTGTGTTTGTAAACCTCTACATGGCTGTCTTCACATGTGCTGAAGACAGCCATGTAGAGGTTTACAAACACAACCTTTTTTGTGTTTATTTGTTTATCGTATATATGTTTTGTATTTGCCTTTGAAAAAGACTCATTAAGAGTCGAAAGCGCTTAGGCTAGTTAGTTACTAGTTTCGTACTGTTCGTCGTCAGTTTATTGCATCTATATATATATATATATATATATATATATATATATATATATATACACAATGTAACATGGTTGATTAAAGAATGGTAAAAAAAGATAGATAAATAGTACAAGAAGGTAATTCAAACAGGTTAGAATCACTTAATCAGAAATAGAATAATCATAAGAATTTTAAGTCTGAACTGATCTGTAGAAAAAGAAATCTATGTATAAAAATATACTGATTCAAAATTTTTTTTCTGATACACATTCCACAATGTTCTTTCTATAGCAGTCTTTGAGAAGCACTCCTGGCAGAAAAGTAATTGTGAGAATAATAGACCTTCTGGATCTCTGCAATTTGTGGTTGGAACCGACTCATACCTTAATACACTTGCACATAATGCACTAATGTATCTAGGTCTACAGTTTATTTTTTATTTTATACAAATGGCATATATTCTGATCAATGGCACATCATGTACAAGTAGATCAATCAAAATAAAAGTAAGCCAAAAAATAACTCATCCTGAAATATGACAAGTTCTAAAACGTTACTGGATGTTTGGCTATACTCACAAAAATAGGCTCAAAATAATTTAAATTATGAAACTCAGATCCAAATATAAGCTTTTAAAGAAGTCTAGAAGAGTGAATCACATTCAAAATATATCAATCTAGGAGAGGGACATATATTCATTGTAAAATCACTTTACAATGATTGTACCTCTAATTTTATTTGGGAATTTGAACTTAAGTCTGAGTTTTGTTTTCTCAGATGTTTTCTATATATATATCCTGGCTCAACGTATTTAAAAATTTTTAACATAAAACTCAAGCTCAACACCCAAAATTATATATACAAATTAAAATTATCATACATATTGAACATCTGGGTACATAAAATTCAGCATAACTACAAACCATTTCTAAGATACTAAGAAACCTTTTTCAAAAGAGAAATCAATATTTTCTTACAGTGAAATGACCTCAGACCTCAACACCAAGTATGATTCTGATATAGCCACTCATGTCATGCTGGCTTGATAAAGACAACTGATAAATGGCTTGCAGACATTAATATAGGTAACATAATAGGATCAATCCCATAACATACTTAATGAAAAGCACCCAGATTACAGTTTCAGTGCAAATGCCATTCAATCCCTAGATACAATCTTATCTTGTGACTGAACTCAATTGCAATCAATAGTACTTTATCATATGCTGGTTGATTAAACTATGGCATGTACCAGGGCTTAGTCCTAAGACCCATCTCATTTCTTTTACACATTATGACCTGCCAGTGTATGAAGATTATGCAATGTTCCACACATCGGGCCAAACCATCAAATCAATCCGAAACCAACTGCAGCATCATCTAATTCATACTACTACAACCACTGCAATGGTAATGTACTAGTTACAATGCAATGTATACTACTACCACCACTGCAATGGTACATGTACTAGGAACAATGCAATGTATACTACTACCACCACTGCAATGGTACATGTACTAGTTACAATGCAATGTATACTACTACCACCACTGCAATGGTAGATGTACTAGGAACAATGCAATGTATACTACTACCACCACTGCAATGATACATGTACTAGGAACAATGCAATGTATACTACTACCACCACTGCAATGGTACATGTACTAGGAACAATGCAATGTATACTACTACCACCACTGCAATGGTACATGTACTAGTTACAATGCAATGTATACTACTACCACCACTGCAATGGTACATGTACTAGGAACAATGCAATGTATACTACTACCACCACTGCAATGGTAGATGTACTAGGAACAATGCAATGTATACTACTACCACCACTGCAATGATACATGTACTAGGAACAATGCAATGTATACTACTACCACCACTGCAATGATACATGTACTAGGAACAATGCAATGTATACTACTACCACCACTGCAATGGTACATGTACTAGGAACAATGCAATGTATACTACTACCACCACTGCAATGGTACATATACTAGGAACATCAGACATCATTAATGCATAATTCCATTTGTCTGTTGTAACTGATGAATGTATATCTCATATTATTGCTTCTAAACTAACACTACCCACAAAAAATGAATAAAGTAGTACCAACAGATGCAAGAAACTATTCTATTCAACTTATAAAGAAACTACAATAGACTACTATTTGCACAATATTTGGCTTATGCAGAAAAACATGCATTACCAGTAATCATAAAATCAAACTTTAAAAGTGTACAGCTAGAATTACACATATGGCATCTCAGTCAATATGTTTATATCTTCAAACAATTTTGTGGTATAAGCCCATAGTCAATATATTCATTCATTCTTCCTTTCAAAAATATTGTGTACATGTACCAAATGGTAAGTGCTGCCCTCATGAGATAGTAGTTAAAATATTAGTTCAATGATTTGTATCATCTGATATTAGTATTATTATTATTTATATGATTATTCTTTATAGGATTGAAACTCAATTTTTAAAAAAATTGTGGGACTTCTGACTTTATACCTGGGTAATTACAACAATAAAGTATCACACATCTGAACTGAATGACTAGTGAAATTTCAACTTACGTTGCAATATATTTGAGTCATTTCATCATTTGGTTACATTTTTTCATCCTTCTTAAAACACATTTTAGGAACATTTTTTATTTCCTGCACATCACTGTAAATCTTGTAATTTACTAACACAGGTTGTACATATAATGATAAGTGTGTAAAATGTAAGTGATGTGATGCTGATTATGTTACAGTGTTAAATTTAGTGGGTGATGTGTAACAGTGATGTGTTATTGATTATATTAGTGTAAATGTAATGTCTAATGTGTAGCAATCGTGTGATGCTCATACTGTTAGTGTCAATTTAGTGTGTGATGTGTTGCAGTGATGTAATTATTTTGTTACAGTGTAAGTTTAATGTGTAATGTGTAGTGATGTTAATATTAGTGTAAATTTGGTGTATAATATCTAGCAGTGATGTAATGCTGATGAATTTGCAGTGTACATTTTGTATTTAATGTGTAGCAGCGATGTGATGTTGATGTTACAGTGTAAATTTAGTGTATAATGTGTGCCAGTGACATGATACTGATGATGTTACAGTGTAAATTTATTTTGTAATGTGTAGCAGTGATGTGATGATGTTACAGTGTAAATTTAGCATTTAATCTACAGCAATAGTATAATGTTGATGATTTTATAGTGATATTTAGTGCGTACTGACAATATTAAAATTAGCGAAGTTATAGAGATCATATATACTTCATCATTTAACAACAAAACAGGTGAAAATTACAGACCCTGAAATGTCAATTTTACTAAATCTGTATCTCCAATCTGTTTACATCCAATCACTTTAGAAGTTCAGATATCATCATATTTGTCATTTATGTTCTCAAAAACTGCATTTTGACTTTACATTTATCATTTCCAATCATCATTTACATTCACATCTCTTCATTAGGAATACATTCTGACTTTGCATTTATCATTTCAATTAACTATTTCCATTCATTTGGAATGCACATTCTAATATCTAGACTTCCTAAGTTTGATCATACCAAATGGAGTTTACCATTTCATATCTTGTGTCAGTAAAACTATCCTTAATAATACAAAATCACAGAATACAAAAGACAGCACTGAATTTATTGTAAATAAATAATTATGTACTTCCACACTTTGCAACATATGAAAAATTATCTGTGCTAAGAATCTGATCTTTAATGATCATGCAATATGGGCCTGAATCATGGAAATTAAATGCTCAAGCAATATATGCCAAGATCATCAAAATTTAATCATCATGCAATACAGGCCTAAATCATCAAAATGTAATCATTATGCAATACAGGCCTAGATCATCAAAATGTAATGATCATGCAATACAGGCCTAGATCATCATATTGTAATCATCATGCAATACAGGCCTAGATCATCATATTGTAATCATCATGCACTATAGGCCTAGATCATCAAATGTAATGATCATGCAATATATGCCTAGATCATCAAAATGTAATCATCATTCAATATATGCATAGGTCATCAAAATGTAATCATTATGCAATACATACCTAGATCATCAAAATGTAATGATCATGCAATATATTCCAAGATCATCATATTGTAATCATCATGTAATACAGGCCTATATCATCAAAATGTAATTATCATGCAATACAGGCCTAGATCATCAAAATATAATGATCATGTAATACAGGCCTATATCATCAAAATGTAATCATCATGCAATACAGGCCTAGATCATCAAATGTAATCAACATGCAATACAGGCCTAGATCATCAAATGTAATGATCATGTAATACAGGCCTAGATCATCAAAATGTAATGATCATGCAATACAGGCCTAGATCATCAAATGTAATCAACATGCAATACAGGCCTAGATCATCAAATGTAATGATCATGTAATACAGGCCTAGATCATCAAATGTAATGATTATACAATCCAAGATCATCAAATGTAATGATCATGTAATACAGGCCTATATCATCAAAATGTAATCATCATGCAATACAGGCCTAGATCATCAAATTGTAATGATCATGCACTACAGGCCTAGATCATCAAAATGTAATCATCATGCAAAAGAGGCTTAGATCATCAAAATGTAATGATCATGTAATACAGGCCTATATCATCAAAATATAATGATCATGCAATACAGGCCTAGATCATCAAAATGTAATGATCATGCAATACAGGCCTAGATCATCAAAATGTAATCATCATGCAATACAGGTCAAGATCATCAAATGTAATGATTATACAGGTCAAGATCATCAAATGTAATGATCATGCAATATATACCTAGATCATCAAAATGTAATCATCATTCAATATATGCATAGGTCATCAAAATGTAATGATCATGCAATATATGCCTAGATCATCAAATGTAATAATCATGCAATACAGGCCTAGATCATCAAATTGTAATGATCATGTAATACAGGCCTAGATCATCAAAATGTAATCATCATGCAATATAGGCCTAGATCATCAAAATGTAATGATCATGCAATATATGCCTAGATCATCAAAATGTAATCATCATGCAATACAGGCCTATATCATCAAAATGTAATGATCATGCAATACAGGCCTAGATCATGAAAATGTAATCATCATGCAATACCGGCCTAGATCATCAAATTGTAATCATCATGCAATACAGGCCTAGATCATCAAAATGTAATGATCATGCAATACAGGCCTAGATCATCAAAATGTAATCATCATGCAATATATGCCTAGATCATCAAAATGTAATCATCATGCAATACCGGCCTAGATCATCAAATTGTAATCATCATGAAATATAGGCCTATATCATCAAAATGTAATGATCATGCACTACAGGTCTATATCATCAAAATGTAATGATCATGCACTACAGGCCTATATCATCAAAATGTAATGATCATGCACTACAGGCCTATATCATCAAAATGTAATGATCATGCACTACAGGTCTTTATCATCAAAATGTAATGATCATTCACTACAGGCCTATATCATCAAAATGTAATCATCATGCAATATATGCCTAGATCATGAAAATGTAATCATCATGCAATACAGGCCTATATCATCAAAATGTAATGATCATGCAATACAGGCCTATATCATCAAAATGTAATGATCATGCAATATATGCCTAGATCATCAAAATGTAATGATCATGCACTACAGGCCTATATCATCAAAATGTAATGATCATGCACTACAGGCCTATATCATCAAAATGTAATGATCATGCACTACAGGTCTATATCATCAAAATGTAATGATCATGCACTACAGGCCAATATCATCAAAATGTAATCATCATGCAATATAAGCCTAGATCATCAAAATGTAATGATCATGCAATATATGCCTAGATCATCAAAATGTAATCATCATGCAATACAGGCCTATATCATCAAAATGTAATGATCATGCAATATATGCCTAGATCATCAAAATGTAATCATCATGCAATACAGGCCTAGATCATCAAAATGTAATCATCATGCAATACAGGCCTAGATCATCAAAATGTAATGATCATGCAATACAGGCCTAGATCATCAAAATGTAATGATCATGCAATACAGGCCTAGATCATCAAAATGTAATCATCATGCAATATAGGCCTAGATCATCAAAATGTAATGATCATGCAATACAGGCCTAGATCATCAACATGTAATCATCATGCAATACAGGCCTAGATCATCAAATTGTAATCATCATGCAATACAGGCCTAGATCTTCAAAATGTAATGATCATGCAATACAGGCTAGATCATCAAAATGTAATGATCATGCAATACAGGCCTAGATCATCAAACTGTAATCATCATGCAATATAGGCCTAGATCATCAAATTGTAATCATCATGAAATATGGACCTCAACTACAGAAATGTACTGATCATGCAATATGGAACTGAACCATGGAAATTTAATCATACAGTATGGGACTGAGCCACAGAAATTTAATAGTTGTGCAATATGGGCCTGAACTAACAAAATGTAATCAACATGCAATAGGGCCTCAAATACAGAAATTTCATTGTAGCCTAAATACAAATAAATTTTCAAACCAATACATGAAACACAGCTGTATGTTTTGTTCTTTAAACCTGCTTCAATCACTTTGTTTTCATTCTGCATTTTATTTTCATTTATTGTGTATTTTGTTTTCATCCAGTCTGCAGCTAGTTTTAGTTTCACTAGTAAATTTTCAGAGTTTATACTTTTATGTGCCAAGGAAAACAAGACATTGCATGGATAAAATCAGAACTCTTAATTGCCTAATTTTGAAGCAAAAGATCTTTTCAAACAAATGCAAGCACACTTACTAATTTATTAAGGAACGAAATAAAAGTAGTCCAAACACGGACTGAAACACTGGATTCTATGGTTATGTGAAAATAATTATTTTGGGTATGTGATACAATTCAAAAAAGCCATCTTGGAAACAAACCTTCTTCATGCTGTACTCACAACAACTGAAAAATAACATTAATATGCTACTGTCCAGCCAAAAAATTTGGCACAATGAAAATTTTAAAAAATCTCCAGAATGATACTTCTATTCCATTGTCATGATCATGACCTCATCTGAGGCAAGTAGATGCTTGAATTCATTCTTGAATGCATTATAATCTTCATAAGTGGCTGGAAGCTCTAAAAGGTTTGAGCAAGTGTGAGCCTTTGGCATACGTTGAAAACCACGTGAAGTTGTGAAAGAGACCATGATGGGATCACGAGGTGTGCTTCGTTTGCCAGTGACAAACTGAATAAAATTTTCTAACTCTTCTGGGCTGAGTTCATTTAGTAAATTTTTCAAATACTGAAAAGCTCTTTGTTGACCATGACTCAAATTGCTGCTGTCTCCCTCTATGTGAAGTCTAGCAATAATTCTGGTTGCTGTTGGTTTCAGGGCAACATATAAAATGTTCAAATGATCCGGATGTAGTAAAGACCAAAACACATCCATGTGAGTCGAGGGTATACCTGCCCGCATCAATTCACACAGAGGCTTGGGTTTACGACATATCTCATTCCTTGCTAGCAGGACAAGGTGTTCTGAAAAATTGCTTTCTTTGATAACTCCAGCATAGTCATACCGAGCGAATATTGACTGCAGATTTCCTTGTTCTTCTTCAGACAGTGAACCATAATTAGAGAGTGCTTTGGAAATCAAGTTCCTATCATAAGAATCTATAAACAATAAAAAGTCCTTCAGGAGTGTGTCTTTTGCAACATCTAAAGTGTCATATATCATAACAATAATGGTAGTCTTGCACAGAGGTATTGGGATTGTTTTCAGAAGGGCTACAGAGTGTGACAAAATGCTGCCAAGCACACGGAAATTTTCTTCTTCCACCATTTTGTGGGCAGGTAGGTATGGAACTACATTCTCACAACCAATGAAAAACTGCTCTTGTGCTTTCATCCAAAATGAGGTGTACATATCAGCTGTTATTCCCCCTGCATCAATCCCATTCTCATCAAACATTTTGACTTGCACACGGGATTGTGGCACTATAGGATCTGTGTAGTAACATATGAGATTGTTCACAATGTTATCACGGTTGACTACAATCTGCAAGGCTTGTTCACCAAGGGACTGGTTAAACTCTTCTAGTCCTATAATGTAAAATGAACAATAATCACATACAGAAGGTGACAGTCTCAAAAAGTGCCCTAACATGGCAGGTGTGTGGGCATGATGGCTCTCAAGTTACTATTGAAGAATATGCATTTCAAAGACCAATAAAGCTACCCATCTAGGTGCAAATGTTTACTTATTGCATTTGGATTCCACATGTTTGGTTTGATCATAAAGTCAGGGATGAGCCCAATCAGACACCTATGAGGCTTTCTCTCTGTTTACCATAAAGTGTACATAATAAATCTTTGTACAGCAACTTTAACATCTTTTTGTGAGCTTTATTACATTTCTAACACACACTTAAAAGTGTATTTGTCAATCATGGTGGTCTTGATTTACTTTCTTGGGAAAAAAAATTAAATTTTAAGAAACAGTCATGCTAACTAGTGGGTAAAAGCATGTTCCATTTTTCAAAAATGTTCAACTAGAATGAAAACTTTAAAACTCACTAGATTCAACTTCCATTAGAAGCTGAACAGGAGCAACACCTGGGGCAGCTGCTCCCTGTGTCTGCAGATCATTTGATGCACCTTCACTAGTTTCATTCACATCAGAGTCATCATCAGGCTGGTCTTCCACAGGCGTATTGCTGGACTGGTTCTCATTTGCATTATTAGACTGGTTTGGATCTTGTACAGCAAATAGATTGAAAACTTCAGGTGGTCTGTTAACTGTAGGTCCATTGGCTTCCCTTGCTTCTCTGGACTCTTCCTGTACAATCTGATCAATTATACTCTGCAGGTGAGCGTCATTTTCCTGGAATACTACAAAAGAAAATAATGTTTTGTTTTACAGTATTAGGCAGCTGATTTATAAATAGAATTCACATCTTGAAAGCAAGAAATTAAACAGTTTATTGATCTAACTTTGTATTTAGTTCCTACATCTTCTAAAAAAAAAAAATGTTGGTACCATATTTACTGTATGTTTTTGGACAGTAAAAAATAATTACTTTTTTGTTGTCCAAATACATATTAAATTCTTTAATTAGGTGTCTGAAAACAAACAGGGGAAGACAACTTTTTGTTTTCCCCTGTGTCTGTAATGAAGTTACAATTAGCTCACATGATGACATGCTGCCGTGAAGAAAAACAAGTATTTTGTCAAACACCACAGAGAGGATAATAAATAAAAAACAGGCATTACTTTCCTATTTTGTTTATTTGATACATGTTCATCCACCAGAAAATTCAGCCATACATGTATTGGAGAACGATTGCCTTTTATATTTTCCAAAATAACTGCCATATTAGTAATCATTCAATCCACTTTAATCCTCTACTAGCCTAATCTGTGATCAATAAAATCTACCTTACAAATGCATGCAAGCTTTATGTCTGTGTAATTAAGATATTAATATAAACTAAATTTTAAAATAATTGGAATTATAATTCTGAAGATATTTAGGACAGAAACATTTTAGTATCAAGAGTAGAAATACCGGTACATGTACGACTACTAATCTTAGAGCCCCAAGGATGAAAGGTGAGTGTTGTAAGCACACCTACGAAGAGTAAAACTAAAAAGCATGTTGCAATATACTAGGCATTAATATGTTGGTATTTTTTTGTAAAATAATGGTGATCTGTTTATTGTGGTTCTCTCTCCTTTCTGTTTCCCATGTAGCAGAGAGCACCTTCAAAATGAGTAAAGCCTGACAACTCAAAACAATTGACAGCTCCATGATTATTTTGATGCATGTTTGAGATTTCAGGGTGTCTATGTGATAATTTTTCCTATGATAATTTGTGAAATTTCTTTGACAAGTGTGTTCCAAAATAAAGGGGAAGCCATCTGGATTTTATTAAAAAGCACAGGATGTACTGAACATGTTGAACCCACAATCAATATTTATCATCTACAAAGAGGTTTATTACCTGTAGAACAATAACTACCTTTACCCCCCCATGGTACATAATGCCTCAGGGATAAGGGGTTTGTTTTGTTGCATGATGTTAATGAATATACTAATCCATTCTGTCTCTCTGATGTGTTGTTCAATGATATAAAGCAGGGATCATGGTTTCTAATCAAAGCCATAACTGTCACACCTGCATGACATGGTTTCATGTGTTACAATGTCTACACTGACAACCAATCGATATGGAAGTTCCTGATCACATTAAATAATTGCCGACCAAATGAAACAAACTTTGTATCAGTTAAAGTAATGGCAAACACACTGGGAATTTTACTTTAAAATAAAGCAGAAGATCTTCTTAGATTGTGTCTCAAAACATTAATTGTAGAAAATATTACAGTGGAGCAATGTCCAAAAAATTATAAGGCATATAAATATCATATTTGTGAAATAACGAAGACAAACAATGTATGAAAACATGCAGTAAATATGGTAAATATAAATTATAAGGTCATGTGGGCAAATTAGATAGTGTGTCACCAGATAGAAGAATAATACTTCACTAGCATTTATTTTTCAGTCAGGTTGCAGTTTTGGAGATGTGTATAAACAAAGAAAGATAGCTACATAAACATAATAATTAAATAAGATATTGCAGAATAGGTAAAACATAAAACACATCAAATTATAAAAGTTTCCAATGAACCAGTTATCATTGCACAAATTAGGTAGCCATCAAATGGAGAAACTGCATGTTAATGATGTTATCACTCATACTAAGGGTTTGACAATTCTATGAGTTTATCCATAAATTTTAAGGCAATTTTTTAATTATTTATAATAAAAAGCTGCTAAACTTTAAAATGCAGGCAATATGAAATATTTAAGTATCAATAAAATCATACATTCATCTATCTTTTATTAAGAGTGTATTCTTGTACATAAGGGCTACTTTCAGTTTCTCAACTGATTACCAACTGATAGCTGCCCTTGGTCTTTTTCCAGTTTTTCTGGTTACAATTAATTAATTTCTTGCAACACAAACATATAAATAAATAAATAAATAAATAAATAAATAAATAAATAAATAAATAACTATAAAAACAGAACAAAAGCTAAAATCAATTAAGTACAATAAAAAATAATTTCTCATCACACATAATACAAGAGTTCTATGGAACACTATAAAATAACTGTGATTTAGGTTACATAAATGTGGGGAACCCTGAGTGGTCTAAAGCACTGACCATTATGGATCACTGCCATCTCACATCTGTCTTCATGAGTTTGAGTCCAGACTGGGCTAATGTGAGGTAAGTGAGAAAGCCTGCCAGTAGCTTCTCGTGGGTTGGTGGTTCTTCCCAGGGTTTTTTAGGGTTCTTCCTCCACCATTTATACTAGCCTATCTTGTGCTGAAAAAAGGCATTAAACCCTATACCAACAACAACATAACTGTGGGTTTATTTTTATGGGTTTAAACCTTTCTTAAAATGGATATGCAGATTAGCAGAACTGTATAATGTCTTTTATTGAAGGCTGAATTATTCTTTAATGCATCTCCATACATATTACATCTCCATATATATTAGGATAAGCAAATAAAAACAAAAATTTTACACCATTCAGCAAATGAAAATAATGCATATGAACAACATGTCAGTCTGATTTTTTAGAAACAAAATAACATTTCAATCATGTTTCAATAATGTGACCTAACAGCTAGAATTAGAAACAGCAATTCTTTGTCCTGTTTTTGTTAACTTCATAGGCTCCTGTTACAGCTAGCTTGTTGTCACTTAGGCACAAGACATGTATTAAACTGAATGTAGGTAGATTCCTCTGTTACTTTACAGATGCACACTCAACTGCTGAATCTGTACAGTGATCAACCTAGCATTTCCCATGCCTGATCATGCTTCAACGGTCTATTATAGGACATGCAATTCCAGAATTCATGCTAAATTACTAAAATGTTTCTGTCTGGGTCTGTTTTTAAGACACAGAAATGCAGCATTTATATTAATTAAAAATCGAGTGTGCTTTAAAGTAAAGTGAATGTGTGAAAATCAGGCATCAGATTTTTTAAAACCCTACCTTTATTTCTTTTTTTTATTAAATAACTTGTGCTCAAAATATGTCCTATTTTCTAAAATGGAAGGGCACATTTCTTCTGAAATTTTCACTTGTTGCACAAACACAGGTCTGCTGCTGAAATGCCTTTGAAAAGTAACACTTACAACCATCCTCCAATCCCCTGTGTCTACTTCTGGATGTAGAACGTAAAATTACTTCATCATCTGAGTCTGAGTCTGAAACAGACATTATGAGGATTTAATTTGCATTATTATATGTTATATATATATATATATATATATATATATATATATATATATATATATATATATATATATATATATATATATATATATATATATATATATAACATATAATATAAATATAAATATAATTTGTTCGTAAATTTCGGCTTTGTCAATAATTGAGGATAGGAGATACCTGACAATTTGTTTTATAAACAATATATTATAAAGCTAATTCTTGTCTACCAGTTAAGAATATATTTTAAAATCATTACTACTTGGAGGTAAACAGATTTATATGGCATCTTGACCTTGGAGGTTTCTAGAAGAGACCTTGTTTATGAATTTGAATCACAAAAATGACCCTCATCATGGTCTTCATATTGTCACATTGTTTTTTGTATAAGAGAGATGTAAAATGGAATTATACATTCCTATCTTAACATCAGTCTTTAGATGATTCAGAATCAATTTTAGGTATATTTCAATTATTATTTAAGAGGATTTATTTTTTTATTTAAATTATTCATTGAAATTACAAAGTGCTCTTTCATGTTGGCACTAAACACTTTTGGAAGATTATTATGAATTCATTTAGAGACATTTTGGATTATCATTAGTACATCAACACTATTAGCGGCTACTGGTGCATCAGAACATTCAAAATTGTAATTAAATCAGAAGACCACTGGTATTCATTCAGAATATTCTAAACTTTTGAACTTGTAGTAGAACTTTAAGGACTGTTCGGGATTAAATTCACAATACTATAAGTTCTTTTGAAATGTTCACTTTGTATTCCATGGAAATCAAACATTTTCTGAATCTGGCTAAACTTGTTGGTTTTCACTTTTTACAGTTACTTAGTTTAAAACCAAAGATTTGTAACACAAGTCAGTCTAGTGTGTAAAAGTGAAAGTGGTAGTTAATAGATTTGTTTGTGCTGCTGATTTTTCTTTTACAAAATATATATGTGAAAGAGTTAACACACATACATTAAAAAATATGTCATTTTTCTTAGCTTCCTAAACGTCATCCAAAAAACTGAAAAAATAATAACATATTTTAATTCATTTCTATATTCCCTTTAAATACTGAATTCATCTTCACAGATTATGGTGTATGAATAGGGTTATTTGTACATCAACAAAATAGTGGCTATATGGTTCTAATTAAAACTTTAAAATAAACCCAACCAAAAATATGTTAGCATGTAGTTAAACATACCTTAAGAACAAAGACTATTTAGTGTTACTTGAAATTAATTTCAGCTGTTGACTTTTGATGAGATATTATATACATTACACACTCTTTCATGTAAAATGTAGAGTGAACGAAAATTTAAGTTCAGACTAAAATAAATTTTCATATCAACTACCTTCACATATATACCTGATAATGGTAAATACAACTTCAACATTTACATTTTTAACAGAAAAAAACAAAAATAGTTCAATACATCAGTCTAGAGTAAAACATGTCTTTCATCAAGTGATATCTGAAGAAAGGTGGCATTATATAAAACAGTTGAAGCATGCATGAGAAATTTAGTTTTTCATACCATAGTGGTTATTCAGGTCTGTTTTGACTGATTTCATTTTCTCTACTGATAGTTCCTTCTCATTCAATGTACTGTCACTGATAGTATATTCTTGTTCAAAGTACTATTGTCACTAATGGTACATTCTCATTTAAAGAATTGTCACTGATGGTATATTCTAATACAATGTGCTGTTACTAAGGTACATTTTCATTCAAAGCTTTGTCAGTGGTGGTACATTCTCTTTCAAAGTATTGTCACAAATGGTACATCCTCAAAGTACTGTATCTGATGGTACATCATCATTCAATTTATTGTAAATTCTCATTCAAAAAGTATAGCCACTGATTATTTATACTCATTCAAAGTACTGTCACTGATCATTCCTTCATATTCAAAGTACTGCAACTGATGGTACATTATCATTCAAAGTACTGTTACTGATGGTACATTATCGTTCAAAGTACTGTCACTGATGGTACATCATTATCATTCAAAGTACTGTTGCTGATGGTACATATTAATTCAAAGCACTGTCACTGATTGTTAATTCTCATTCAAAGTAACGTCACTGATGATACATTATGATGCAAACTACTGTCATTAAAATTATGAACCCCAGATAAATATGAAATTATTTTCTGGTCAACAAATTGCACAATAACTTGATTGGACTGTAGTTGCCATTTTAATAAAATTATCTAATAAAGGAGTAGATTCTCCCTGAATTCGACTTACCATCCTTACAGCAACTGCAACAGCATTTATAGAACTTCTTCATTTTTTTCTTTACCCTCTTCCTCCTGTAAAAATTTTAAAAATTTAGTAAATAAAGACAAAACTCTTCATTATCTAAAGTTAATTTTCATAAAGGTAAATCCATTTAATATTCAAAATGGTAATGGGAGACATAAATTCCAGAGAAAAAGAAAATTTTCAGATGTACTTACTTTGCAAAACTCAAAAATAACACTCTGACAAAAAAGGTTATATTAAATCATTCATTACAAGTCCATGTTAAATTATAAACCATCTTGTACATTCTGGCAGCCTTTTGCATAAGAATATTGTTTCCCAATTATAGATTCACCACTCCTACATATATTTAAAAAAAAACAGACAAGGCTACCCTCCCCAGACTTACAGAAGGAGAAATAACGCTTTGTACACAACATTGAAATTTGTTGTACTGTAAATGGGAAATGTTTTCTCATATACTTCTCTCAGTGCTGTAAGCTTGAAAACATTTAAGTAGTTTGTGAATAAAGCTTTGCTTTGGGGTTAGTTCAGATTTTTCAGATCACCAACAATTTATTTTTCTGAAGTGTGAACCATATCAAACCATAAGACCAAATTATGACATATTGCTGCTTAAAGCTCTACACTAGTGACAAGGAGAACTGACATCATTTGATCAATAAAACAAAAAATAACAATTAGATGACTTTTGGGGTCCTCCTGTTGCCAGTCTTTCCTTGAGTTGCTCAGTTCATGATTTATTTTAAGGCCCTGCATGGCAGAGAGTGATCTAAAGTGCTGGCCTTTATCAATCATTAACATTTCTACCTGGGTTCAAGTTGCTGGCTTAGCCAATACAGGTGTGTCAGAAGCTTACCAATAGTTTTCCATGGGTTGGAAGTTCATACCAGGATTTTCCATGGGTTGGTGGCTCTTACCAGGATTTTCCATGGGTTGGTGGTTTTTACTAGGATTTTCCATGGATTGATAGTTCTTACCAGGATTTTCCATGGGTTGGTGGTTTTTAATAGGATTTTCCATGGGTTGATGGTCTTTACCAGGGTTTTCTTTGGGTTGATACTTTTTACCAGAATTTTCCATGGGTTGGTGATTCTTACCAGGATTTTCCATGGATTGGTGGCTCTTAGCAGGATTTTCCATGGGTTGATGGTTCTTACCAGGATTTTCCATGGATTGGTGGCTCTTAGCAGGATTTTCCATGGGTTGATGGTTTTTACCAGGATTTTCCATGGGTTGGTGGTGTTTACCAGGATTTTCCATGGGTTGGTGGTGTTTACCAGAATTTTCCATGGGTTGGTGGTTCTTAGCAGGTTTTTCTATGGGTTGATGGTTCTTACCAGGATTTTCCATGGATTGGTGGTTCTTACCAGGATTTTCCATGGATTGGAGGTTCATACCAGAATTTTCCATGGATTGGTAGATCTTACCAGGATTTTCCATGGTTTTTACCAGGATTTTCCTTGGGACTTTATCTACCAGATATAGAAGCCACCACGTATACCTTATATTGTGCTGAACAATGGCAATAAACCAGAAAACAACAAAACAATCTATACCCATATTCACTAGACTACTTACAGGATGTACTGTTGGCATGTGTAAGATGTGTTTTATATTTCTAAAACTAATGTCATGAAACCATTTGCTTGGCTTTGATTGTAATTTTAAATAAATTGATGACACTTACTTACCTTCCAGCACTAATGCAAATTGAATCTAAACTCACAAGATAATACCTAGATAAGTACACATGCACTCATTTCTGTCTGTAAAAATGGAAGAAAAAAACTATTGATAACACCAACTTCCTCAGCCCACAGGAATGGAAATGTTACTGACAACTCCCACTCCTTTAGCCCCCTGGAAGGAAAAGTAACTGATAACTGCCAAAACTTGACCCCCAGGAAAGGAAAACAAACTACTGATAACTGCCAATCCCTTTACCCCAAGGAAAGGAAACTCCTGCTATATTAGCCCCCAGAAAAGGAAAACTTACTGATGCCTCATAAACCATTGGACCCTGGAAAGAAAATTACTAATAACTCCCACCCCATTGTCCCTAGGAAAGGAACACTGATAAATTTCACTTCTTTGCCCTACCCCAAAGGAACAAGTTGATAACTGCCACTCCCCTTGCCCCACAGGAAAGGAAAAATCACTAGTAACTCCTACTCCCTTGGCCATCAGTTAAGAAAAATATTACTGGTAAATCCCACTTTATTAGCCACCAGGTAAGAAAAAAATTGATAATTGTGACCCTCCTTCTGGCAAAAGAGTTGAAATTATCAATAGTTTTACCTTTCTTTATGGTCAGAAACAGGTGCCTGCACCTGATAGTCACCATAATGGAAAGAATTAGGCTAAAATTTTGAGCTAAAAATCAAATGTGCATGGTCTGGACAGACCAGTCACTTTGAGAGATGGTTGTTATCCAAGTGATTTATGTTTACATTTTTGATCATAATGAAAACAAAAACACTGAATACTTTAATCTAGGACTAAGGAAGTTTTTTGAGTAATACAATGAATTTACATAGCTGAAGTCTTTATTATTAAATATCTTGCTTCATATGAATGATGCTGTATATTTGGAAGAAAATTTAACAAATTTCTGCCATCTGTAGTAACTTTAAACTTTCCTTTACAAATATACATATAAAGGTGCTGGTTTATTGAAATCTTCTATGCAGAAATGAACAAAACCGAACAAATGAAACATGTTTTACTCACTGAATGATAATGAAATTGTGTGTAAAAGTAACAGTGTGAAACATTTTACTCACCCAACAACAAGGGAGATAACTAGTGTAAAAACAAAGGCAATAACTGAAAAGAGAAAAGAATGTTTGAGCTTTTACATTGTCTATTTTTCTCATTGTTAAAGTCCTAATTATTCAAAATATACTCAAATACATGTAATATTTGATGTCATTTTCAATATAATACACTGTATGTTTAAGATTATTATTTTTGTATCACTTACTTACTGATCGTCAAAATAATCAATCAATGTAAAATAAATAATGTACATACTAGAATAGCAAGCTCCAATTTAAAAAGCTGTAAGCATTTAATCTGGGTGGTACATTCTGTTCTATCATGGTTTTGCTGAACAAAACCCAATCAAAATTTGTTTTTTTAGACTGGTTTAAAACCTTTAAAATTAAGTTGTAAGTAGCAACCAGGCATGCAGAGTACTAAGTTTGAAGAAACAATATGAAACTCGATGTGAGTTTTAGCTGTCATTTCATTCCAGAGTGGAATGCTGGAATTGACGTGTACTCAGAATGGATATCTGTATGGGTGTTTAAACCAAGTGTGTGTGTGTGTGTGTATGTGTGTGTACTTACTGAGGTATGTAAATGTTTCACACTGATTGTGGTAATTACCCTTTTACTGTATATACAAACCAAAATATTGATTTCAAAACAGGAATCTGGCCATTTTAATTGGCTTTGAGGTTCTTAATGATGGATCTCCAAAAGACTCTATAATCAGATCTTAAACTTACCTGAATGAGGTTTTTGAAATTCACAACAAGATAGTAAGCATACAGCTGATCCATTTACAGCATGTACCTTTTTAAAAACAACACATACCAAGACACTGCATAAAGCATTATCAGCTCAGAGTCTATACTGAAACTATTAGTAGAAAAAAAAACAGAACAGACCACGATATGATGGTGCTTCTTATGCTGGCATATCTGGGTCTACCTAGTTCATATTTTGATGTGACTTATATACATCTAAAATTAATTAATTCAGATGATCTGATAAGTAACATATATAATAATGCCATCCATTTATCTGATTGAACTTTAATACAGTGAAACTACCTTGAGTGGAGTCCTCCATATAAATGAGAATTGCTATTAAATGTCATCATGTAAACAACCATTGTCTTCAACTTACCTACAAATTTTATTGACTCAAAGGTGATACCTAATAAAAACATTTCCTGGTCTTTGTTTCACTACTCATCTTAAGATTTCCTTTCTTGGATTTACATCTGTCTTGTGGATAAGTTTGGAATTATTAGTTTTTCAGTTGATATGACTGACAAATAAGGAAATGTATTCACAATATCCTGATTCTTTCTGAAAACAGTCTTGATTTACCTCTCACAATAATGCCAGTACTGTCCAATATATCATAAGCAAGATAACGCAAATTAATTTTGATATAGTGAAATAAAAATTTTAATGATTTTATTTACATAATATATAACAATTATAGTTTTGGATGGCATTACCAAAGTCTGGCTTGTAAGTTTTAATTATTCTTTAATCTGACCAGAAAATGTGGCACATCTATGCCATCATGAAAATGAACATTAACTGCAAATATCTGTCACTGATGTCACTGATAATAGACTTTACACTTCAGTTGAGAAAATCAGAGGAAAGGTGAGCTGTATACAGTCCAACCTCTTATGCATTTATGATGACCCCAACCTAAGCTTGATCATGGTGACAAATCTATAGTACAGTGATAGGTTAACATGCATATCTTCTGATATTAACAATATGTACTAAATTTCACAGCAGTTCAATGGAAACTGTAAAAGTAGCTGCATACATTATTTTGTACTATATACTGCATCCTGATTAACATATAAAACAAAAAAAAACAGAGCAGGTAATGACTTGTCAATATGTATATCTTTAGATGATCACCATAAGATGGACTAAATTTCACAAAACTCCAGATAAAAATTCTGTAAAAAAATTCTGTAAGACAAGTTGTGTTCACAAGATTCTGTCATAGGTGACATTTAGCTGCAGGACAAAATGGTATACAATACTAAAGTCAGTGTGAGAGACAGAAACTTGTATGTATATCTTTAACGACAATAACATATACAGACATTTATGGTGAATCTATCAGACTAGTTGTATTCAAAGGATGATAACTTGTACAAAGTGTCATGATAGTCCAGTGAGACTAGTTACATTAAAATGATGGCCATAACGTACAAAGTGTCATGGTGATCCAATGAGACTAGTTACATTCAAATAATGACCTTAACTTGTACAATATTTTACACTGATCCAATGAGATTAGTTTTATTTAAAAGATGACCATAACATGTACAAAATGTTACAGTGATCCAATGTGACTAATTACATTTGAATGATGACCCTACCATGTACAAAGTTTCATGGTGATCCAATGAGACCAGTTATATTCAAATGATAACCATGCCTTGTACAAAGTTTCATGGTGATCCAATGAGACCAGTTATATTCAAATGATAACCATGCCTTGTACAAAGTTTCATGGTGATCCAATGAGACCAGTTATATTCAAATGATAACCATGCCTTGTACAAATTTTCATGGTGATCCAATGAGACCAGTTATATTCAAATGATAACCATGCCTTGTACAAAGTTTCATGGTGATCCAATGAGACCAGTTATATTCAAAAGAAAACCATGTCATGTACAAAGTTTCATGGTGATCCAATGAGACCAGTTATATTCAAATGATAACCATGCCTTGTACAAAGTTTCATGGTGATCCAATGAGACAAATTATATTCACAAGATTATGTCATATAGCACATTCACAAGATTCTGTCATATAGCTGAAATTCAGGTGCAATTCAATAATAGCAAAATCTCAAACAAAATATTATAGGTGCACAAAGACATGTCAACATGAGCATCTTGAAATATTGATCATATTCTGTTGACTGAAAGACTGGAACAAGGAAAACCTAATGCCAGGCAACAATTATTCTAGATGTGAAATCAATGTAAAGTAACCGAAAAACCCACTAAATGAATTTCTAGCAAATGACATTTGTTTTAATGGCACTTGGGGTACCTGGATATACAATTTAGCCTGAATTATCTTAATATGATCAATAATTGAGTGTCAGGTTATTGTTATCAGTAAAGAGGTCACACTAATCCATGGGTGTCAGCTACATATAATCTGGTTAAGCAATTGTCCCTTTAGGGTGAATCAATTAATTTAAATGAAACAAAACTCTCATATCTTTGTTTTTTTCCCATAAACCACAATATGGTTGCAGTTTCTTTCATCTTTATAGTAATTGTATGCACATAGCAACATCTGCTGTCATGGCAATGTTGATATAATAAATCTTCAGTCTTGAAAATACAGATGACCTGCAAAAATGGTAATTACCTAACCAGATGAAATATCACACAAATTGTTACTTTATCTATCTATAACTTTCCAAAGATCCGACTCATAAAGATCTATGACAGCTCATGTACCTGATAAAATTAAAACAAACAAAAGCAAACTTTAAAATTAAAACAAACAAAAATAAAGTTTTCTTTACACAGTTCTAGACTACAAACAAGTTGGCAGATTAAGTATAAGTTGTTTATAGCTTCCAAACATTGTTACAACTCTATGGTCTTAAACTAAGTAACAGAAAGTAGCAAAACCAACAAGTTTCATAAAAGTCAACAAATAATTTGATTCTCAAAGTTACATCTGAATGGAAAATTATCCTAAACTTTTAACAAATTTGTTTCTAAAATTCTCTAAGGTCATAATCAAAAGGTTAGGTCTTGAACTCAAACCTAACGAAACATCTATTTATAACTTTTAAACAAGACAAAAACATGCAAGTAGTCGGGTACACACTAAAACTCTATACTCAATCACAGACAAAGGCAAGAGTGCAGAGTATTATTTTACTTGGCCCAGTTAATATTTACCTGGTCAATATGAATGCTGAGCAGTCTTCCTGAGCCTTGCTATATAACTCTGCCTCTGAGAGAAGGTTCTGACTTAATTTGTAAATTAAAGCTGGAATTTGCAGTTATTGAAAGAAGACATTATTGTCAATATGAAAAGAATTAGTAAACTGAAGTATGAACCAAAATCTCATCACTGTAAGTACTGAATACATTTGCTGGTAAGTCAGGTCCAAAATTAGCCAACATATACCTTGATCTGCTGTTTTCAAAATATGGGTCTATGCAGTTGGATCTGACTTGTGCTTCTTTTTTTTATTTTATTTATTTATTTCCCACTGGAGTCATATAAAAACAGAATTATATGTACTTGGATTTTTGATACTTTCAGCAATGAGTTAGATAAATACAAAAAAAAATATAATATAAAAAAAGATTTATAAAAGACAAAAGTCCTAAAAAATCAAACTTCTCAAACTTTAAAAAATATTTTCAAGTGTTAGATTTTACAAGTTTTACTACAAGTATATACTGCAAGTGCAAGCTGCCTGCATCACACATTACCCTTTATTAGTGTCATGACATCATATAAACATTGTCCTCCACAAAGTGACATATTTAACATTTAGAAATGCCATAATGTCACTTTGAAGTAATAAAAAATCACTGATGATATGTGGTAAAAAGAATACTGAATTTGCCTTCATTAGATCTGAAATGTATGAAACTCAATAAATAATGCAATATGCCACTAACGCTTTTCTATTTCATGCCCTTTCAAAGTTAATTCCAAGAAACTTGCAGCCAGAAATTATTCAGTTGAATTTTCATCCATGCTTCAGTTTTAACTAATATCAGCACTACAATGGTCTTGTTAATTATAACCCTGTTGTATTTTTTTGAACATTTCCATACTGTATCATGCTATGTAGTCAGTGTACAATTTTCATACTGTACCATGCTATGTAGTCAGTGTACCATTTCCATAGTGTACCATGCTATGTAGTCAGTGTACCACCATGCTATGTAGTCAGTGTACCATTTCCATACTGTACCATGCTATGTAGTCAGTGTACCATTTCCATACTGTACCATGCTATGTAGTCAGTGTACCATTTCCATACTTGTTGGAAAACATGTTGCAAACACTGCACCAAATAAATATTGGATATGGAGGTAAAACCTATGAAGGCATCTATGGCTAGTGTTGCTTCTGTGATAACCGAGGCTACTAGCTACTTACTACTACTCCTATTACTTACTGAAAAAGGTGAGAAGACCAACAAAAGCTGTGATTTGTTTCTTCTCTAAAGGTGCTGGAGTTGGTGTAGTAGAGGGCAAAGGAACCATGGAACCTATAGAAAAAAATATAAAGTAAACTAAAACATCAAAAATTTCATGAAACATCAAAAGTTTTGCACAGGATATTAAGAATAATAAAAACATTACAAACTTCTTTTATTCAAGATGGCATTTTATAAAAACTAAGATAAAACATTGCTACGATAAACAGGAAGATGATTTCTGTTGCAAATAAATTTAGAAGAATGTGGTGATATGCCAGTAAAATATTTTATAAAGAGTGGGAAATTAATGATTCTGATTAAAAACAGGTATGCATGCTTTATTTTTATCAGCACACTTTAGGAAAGAGTGACGATCTTGTGACTGACCATGGACCAATCTATCTGTCTAGATAGACCTAAGTCTGACCATGGACCAATCTGTCTGTCTAGACAGACCTAAGTTGCTTTAAAGGATATATTGAAACAGAGTTGATTAAGTATGAGCATCATGTATTAAGGCTTCCATCTTAACCTGTTTGATTTTAAAAAAATATCTTTCCAAAAAATTTAAAAACATAATTTGGTACATGAGCTTGTTAATAATTTTCTTCCAAGGTTGCTCAAAAGGATTTTAATGAAAATTCTCAAGTTTAATAAATGATTACACAATAACATTTTACTTCTTTTCTATGAATTTTTGTGGAATAGTTTGAGGTTTGTTGAAATACAGGTACTTTGAGAAGTCAAGAACAAAGGTAGAGCTTGTCTTTCCTTCAAAACCGTGTAAGGATTTTATTGACGGGATATATAAATGGTTAGTGTAGATACATGATAAAGTAATAATTTTGTCATCTGCCTCATGTATGAACAAACATGTGAAAAAAGACTGAAAAATGAAGCTTTTAGATGTCGAGTCATAGTATAAGGTTTTTCACTATTTATCACCCATCTTCCACCATTTATTTAATGATATTTATTTAGGTTAAATAAAATGCGAAGTTATTTGAACTGTTTTCTTTTTGTTTATAATTTCTGAAACATTTTCTTAGAAATGAAGCATTCAGAAAAACAAGAAGGCCTTAGAGTATATATCGAGTCCATGTTGAAACATTGCTGTAAAATGTTTCACCTTGACCACAAGGTAAACTTGTTGCTAGATTGTGCATGTGTTACAAAGAGAAAAACCTGTTGCTACACTGTACATGTACTATGAATAGAAAAACCTGTTGCTACACTGTACATGTACTATGAATAGAAAAACCTGTTGCTACATTGTATGTTACTACATTGTACATATGCTATGAATAGAAAAACCTGTTGCTACATTGTACATGTGCTATAAACAGACCAGGATGCCTTAAGCAGACTGTAATCCACTCAAGCTGACAGGACAAAAAAACTGCATGCAAATACTATGCCTAATTAAACCTGCAAAATTTAATGATTAGTAATTATTTTCCATTCTTTTAAAACTAAAGAATGATAAATATGAACATTCTTACTTATTTGAGCAAGTAAGTCCCAAGTTAGTATGCTATAAATAGATTCTACTTAATGTTTCAAAATTAGTCATCGTTTTTGATTGTTATTTATATTATTTGGATTTGCTTTGTTCATTTTTCAGTGTTGCAAATGTTTGGGTATTTTATTTTCATTTTTAAAAAATACATTTTAAGGTTTGCTTTGATCAATATGTTGCAGGTTTGCTCTGTTCATTTTCTTTGTTGTGAAGAACATCTTTGTTTTATTCATTTTTATTGTTTTACAGATTACTTGGGTTTATACTGTTCATTATCACTGTTGTGTGTCTTTTTTCGGTCTGTTTCTCTAATATGGGTTTGACAATAAAAAATTTCTACATCAAATGGAAAGATTGTCATACTGTCTGACATTTTATCAGTCATGTAAATGGTTAATAAAGATGTGCAATTAAGGACAATTAATAATTAATATAGAAGAAGTGCAAATATATGCATGTTATATTTGCATCCGTATCAATTTTTTTGAACTAGCCTTTGTAGTAAAAATGAGCTTGCATTCTACCCGTCCACTATAAAACTGAATGGAATAATGTTAAACAATAGTGAGAGATAATTTACCTCCCTTAGGTAGAATAATAATGCTCACACAATACCATCAAATTTGCTTTCAGAACTGCACTACATTCAATTTTGCTTACATTTGCTGTGATCTTTGCTTTACACTGGCTTTAGTGCAGAATGGTAATATTTTGCCTAATAGATGTAAGGTAATATGAATTCATAACTTGCAGTGATAGAATACAGACTGATGATTTGTTACAATGTAGCATTCAGTAGACATTGTATTATAATGATGATTTCAAATTGAAAGTATATATGAGATGTCATACATAATCTGGTTCCTTCACCCTTGGTTTTTGATTAGGCTGGAAGAAGTATTAAAATAAGGATGGAATAAGTCTTAAGGGAGGATACAATTAACATGCTTGAGTACTAATGCATGGAAAGGATGAACTAAAGGTAAAAATAGCCCTATGACAGCAATGTACTCTAAAAGATGAGCTGTGTGAATATGATCTACTATTATTACTATGATCCAACATACACAGGTCATGAGGATAAAAGGGTTCACTGTCATAACTCATTTCATCTTCTTCCTTTGCAGCACAATACACAGGAAGTGACATATTCATTCTGCAGTCTACACCATAGAGATATAACTTATTTATATTGATATTGGTGTTGTAGCTGGCATCAGAATCTGGAATGATCCAGTTATACTGGATTTTGGCATTGTAATACATAGGTGCTGCAGACTGTGACGAAGATTCACAAGAAATTGTACTGCTAACTTTATACCCAGATGTTATGACAGATCCTGGATCAACACTGATGATTGGAGTTAGTGGTTTTTCTGAAAAAAATAACATGTAACATGTAACATGGGTGAGATAAATAATAAATGTCACTGTTGGCATTGAGACAAGTCAGTCTCAGTGTCAAGGCAGCATTGGTTGCATCTATCTTTCTAGAACATTACAAAAGATTAATTATGTAATCACACAATGGGATTTCCTTGCCTAATATCACCAATCTCATCAATGATTCTATTAACATTGTTAACCCATATTCAAAGATTAAATCACAAAGAGCAAATACTAAATTAGCCAAAACTAGCCTAACAGATTATGTAAGAATAGTATACGATGACAGATTTTGTAAAAATGATATAAAATGACACATCATGTAAGAATGGTATATAATTACAGATCATGTAAAAATGGTATATAAAAATGATCATGTATGAATGGTATAAAATAACAGATCATATAAGAATGGTATATAATGACAATCATGTACAAATGGTATAAAATGACAGATCATATAAGAATGGTATATAATGAGGGCTTTTGTAAGAATGATACAAAATGATAGATCATTAAGAAATGTAAATAATGACATATCATATAAGATCTGCATAAAATGACAGATCATGTGAGAATGTATAAAATGGCAGCTCATGTAAGAATGGCATATGATGACAGATTCCATAATAATGGCATAAAATGACAGATGATGTAAGAAAGATATATGATAGTTCTTATAAGAATGGCATAAAGTGACAAATCATGAGAATGGCAATAATGACAGATCATGTAAGAATGGCATACAATGACAGATCACATATGAATGGTATAAAATGATAGATCACATAAGAATGGCACATAATAACAATCATAAAAGAATGGTATTCAATGACAGATCATGCAAGAATGGTATATAATGACAAATCATGAAAGAATAGGATATATTGACACCTTTTGTAAGAATGATATATAATGACATTTTTTGCACACAATTAAACACAGAGACAATATCATTACAACACAGATATAAAACAGGGATACTAATCTGAAATACATAAATATACAAAGATTTAATTTTTCAAGGATAATTTTTAAATAAGCTAAAAATCAGGATCCAATGTAGTTTTCTCTTTTAGAAACAAATTAGCTAATTAAACTTCAACGTAAAGTTAACATTGTACATACATAGAATGCCCTTTACTTAGATGATTTAAGTACATGAAATATAACCATGAGAAAACAAGAATAAACTGAAATCAACTTACTTAAAACAACTACCGTGATCCCAATAATTTTGTAGTTTGTGATGTGGCATATATAAGTGCCATTATCTTTGTCCAGAACATTGTCCAGCTGAATGGACACATTCCCCACAGATAAATTCCCAACAAACTGGACCTTCTCTGCAATGTAGGTAATGTTATTTTTGGACACATTAAGGAGAAGCAGACCACTAGGGGAGATAACTTTAAGGTACAAGAATATACTTGGATAGGTAATCCATGTCAATACAGCCCTATCTCCAGGATGGACCATTTTGAATCCTTGATCATCAGTTACCACTGAAATAGAACATGCAAAGTAACATTTGAAAAAACAGACCATAGAAATATCCAATATAAATCTTCCTATACTTTGTTTCTTTTCATAACACCTCACCAAACTTTCCAAAGGAATCCTATTTAAATTCCTATAGGAAACCTATACAAATTATTTGATGATTTCCTATGGGAAGCCTATAGGAAATTTATATGCAAATTAATAGGAATATTCCTAGGAATTTTATAGGAATATCATACAGCAATTATCAATGATTCCTATAGGATACTTGTAAGAGTCCTATATTATTCCTGTAGGATTCTTATGAATATTTTCCAAGAGAAAATTAGCAAATTAATCACTGTATGGGACAAAGTTGCATAAAAGAAAATGCAATGGCAAGTTACTAAGCTTAGAACTACACTATACTAATAATATAACAATGACCTGTAATGATGTCCACTTTTGTGTCCTTTTTAAGGCATGTTGATTAAACCAAGAAAAAAGTCAGAGAGATCCAATTTTTGTGCACAACATATATTCATCAATGCATATCTAGTGGCATTAAGCAAATAGGTCATCAAAATAAGACCATATGCCGTGATTTTAATCAAATGTGAATGAAAGAAGGTTACACTGACCTAGTTTGTCTGCAACATACTATCATCATTATGTTACACCAACAAAGTTGGTTCAGTCTCAATACCTGTATTGAATTATTATACAAACCATATTCAGGAAGATAAAAAATGTACCTTTATTTTTTCCACAGTTTGATGAATGGATGGATGGATGGAGGGATGGAGGGAGGGAGGGATGGACAGAAACAGATAAACAGACAAAAGGTCAGATAGAAAGGCAGATAGATAACATTCCTTTTCTTGATTACATTTAATCTCAAATGTATCATCCAACATTTCATGTATTTCTTCAATCCATATTCACATGTTGACTTATGAACAATTTAGCTAATGTCAATGTCACTTGTACATTGATATTCTAATATGCATCAAACTAATGAAAATCCACATTTTTTATGAATCTCACTAACATTGTATAACTTAAAAGATGTATATAAGAGCAATATTTGTCTTTTCATCTGAGTTAAGAAAGCAACATATTTGATATGGTGCATGAATATGTCTTGACCTGATGGCCCTGACATACCCCATCAATCTCAGTACTTCTGTCCACTAGAAGCAAACACATAAGTTATGAGTGTTGTTAGCTCTGTGTTGTAGAGTGTTACAGTGTTACTGTTATACAATTCTTTCAGCTGCCATTGGCTAAGATTCCTATGATAATAACTAATTAAAGCAATTAGTTATTAGAGTAATACTAGAATGAAAATCTGAACTACACTTGACAATACACTAAACTACTCACAATAGTACTCTGAACTATGCACAGGAATACACCAAAATACACTTAGAAAAGCCATCATAATTGTGGAATGTGTAAAGTGCAAAGGAAAATGGAATGACAAGAGAGACCTGCTGGATAGTAGTTTAAAAGCTTTCTATTTGTTTTACTAATTGTAAGTGTTATTAAGTGTAATACTAGAGACTTGTGAACAAAACTGAGATATCTCACTAACAGCCAACATTCTGCTTTGAGTCAAACATTAAAGTAACCCTACCTTGAAAATCATCCATTTGATTCCCAATATATTTTGCTTGCTAAAGTAAAAGACCTTCTAAATAATTAGCACCCTAATGTATTCAAATAATTAGCACCCTAATGTATTCAATGCATATAATTCATGCACATATTTTAAATTTGAACTTAATGTATTATTATGTATATTTAATTTGTACTGTTTGTTGGTTTCATCACTGGTTGAGTCATACCAAAGACTTACAAAAATGGTTTAACAGCTGCCTCGCTTGATGCTCAGCATTAAGAGGTAACTGTTAGGACTGGTCGGCCTAGTGTCAGGATAATGTGACTGGGTGGGTGCTACATGTCTGTGACATGATGCCTCAGTGCTAGACATCACCAGAAACTGCCACACTGCAGACAGCATAGTAATATGACAGAAATTATTTTAAAGCTATGTTAAAAATCATAATTACATCACATCCATGATTATTTGTTGCACATATCTGTATTTTGTACTTGATCTTTGTTCAATATCAAGTTAATGGTGTGCCTGCCAGTGACATTTTCTATTAGCATAGATTAAATATATTCAAATCATTATCGATTGAAGTAAACATGTTTACTTCCCTCTGAATACAGAATATCAGTTTTTCACTTGCAAATTCTGAAACTTGTTGACAACTTTGAGGACAATGACCTACTTCCTGGCTTTATTATTGTGACTTAGCTTTCTATATATTGTTTAATTGAAAAATGATTCATTCTTGCATTCTTGTCTTAACATCTGAAGGAGACTTGGTTATTAATGTTGTGTTTAGTTTTTAATTGGGTGAATTTATTTATTCACTAAAATTATAAAGTGCTCAATAATAATCTTGTACAAAAACAATCTGTAATATAGTGAATTCAGACAAAGACATTTTGGATTATATTATTTTAATGCATCTAATGACTGCTAACCACAATCCAGACCAATGGCACATTAGCATACCTGGCACATTTGAGACTACAGGCAAATCAACATGTTTAATATTGGAAAATATTTGGAATACCTCTGGAATTCAATTAGAACTCCATACAGTTGAACCTGATAAATTATTTGTTGGTATTTTACAGAACTTGTTGGATTTTGCTCTTCCCTGTTACTTAATTTAAGACCACAGAGTCATAAATGTATTTAAAATATATAATTCATGCACATATGCTGACATCAACCTAATTTATTATATACATAAGTGTGAAATAAAGACTTAGTGGCAAAATAATTTTCATATTTTTTTCATTTCCATATTTTTACATGTGAAAATATATCCTTATAATTTCACATGTGAAAATGTAAGATTTTCCATTATGCCATTGTGTGTGCCCACAAATGAAATTCATGTAGCAATAAAACAATTTCTTTGTGAACTAGAAGAAACAAATATAAACTGCCTAACATTTCAGACATGGAAATTATTTTTGACAAAGAAGCTTAACCAGATACCATTCATGTCCATAAAGTTATTTATCTTTACTTCCTTGACAACAATAACCACCAGCCCGATGTGAGGTATTGCCAAATCAGACTTTTCATTGTTTTTAGATCGGGTCAAATAGTTAAAAAAAAACAAAAAAATATAATTTATTGCAACAGATTAGGTCAAACCAATCCTGCTGGTTTAAGTCACATATACATGTATTTATATGACCAATTTATGAATGAGGGTGGGAGTGGGTTTTGTGCTTAAGAGTGAATTTGATCTTGTAAACCTTTATTCCAGAACAAGTTTGATATATAATAAAAAAGAAAACTTTCTTTTCCTACATTAATACCAAATATAATTTATCTTGTGGTACCAAAAGTCATATAATTAATGCTTTGCCACTCATTAAAATATCATATTTTTGGTACTATACTATGAAAATATCCTCCATGTTTTCAATGCCTATAAATTCTGCACATTGTTAACGTATGTTGACATAGCAACCGAATGTATTTAATTCATATCATGTATGCACATATATTGCCAAAGCAACAGACTAAATTTAAAGCATATCACTGAAGCAACTATTTTGACATGATGAAAGGATAACTTACGTCTAATAGAAGAAACATAAAGATTTTAAACTTTATGCAGATTCATCTATTACTAGAAAATGAAACAACATATTCACAACCGCTTCATCTAAAAGTGTGAAATAAAAAAGGGAATATATGAAAATTTTAAAGTGTTCTAAAGTAATTTTAAAAAAAGCAATTTTTTCAAGTGTCTACCAAATTTTTGAAAACAAATATGTCTACATTTTATTTTTTAATTTTGTACTTTTTTGCCTCAAAAAATTGACTCTCAACTTATGAATTGACCTACCACCCAAATAGTAAGCAGTTTGTTTGCTGAGTTAGAAATGAAAAAATAGGTTCATATCCTAGAAGATTACTACTAATAAAAACATGACTGTTGTCTTACACTCCACTTTGAGTTAAATACAACTTAAAAAGTATTAAAAAAAAATGAGCTCTCCAACACTCCAGGATATTTGTATTATGCATTTGATTTATCAGCCCAAAAAGGAAGTACCTCAAACTAATCCAACTTCAATCATAAGCTGATCAAGTAAGCACCTTAAGACTTATAATCCTTAGTCCATTACAAAATTCTTAAGATAATCAGGTCATTATCATATTGTTTGATCAAGCTATCAATTTGTTCTCAATAAAGTTTATGGAAAAGATTTAAAATAATATTTTTAAAAGAAAACCAACCTTGGTATTCCTTCAGGGTATAGGAAGATTCGTTGGCATAGTAACGGCAGCCCCAGGTCCCTATGGCATTTTGAAAATAGAGACTGCTGTATTTCAAGTTGTATACAAACTCATTGTTGTCATGGCTACAAGTTACACTCCCTTCTCCTGATACAATACATCCTGGCTGATGAATTGTAGCCACATATTTAACACTGTATGATGATTTATAATAGAAGTTGATGGTTGCTGTTGGTGGAACATTCTGGGTACGGCAGCAAAAGTTGGAGGCTACATATTGCATAGGCACTCTGCAAGGAGCTATGACCATCTTGGACCATTTTATGCCTAAAAGAAAGCAATACAGTCAAAATAACTTATATGCAAAAAAAATAAAAAGATACCTTGCAAAGATCAACACTTTTTGGAATAATGAAAAAGCAGTTTGATTTGTACTATTTGGAACATTTGTAATGTTAAAATTCATTGAAACTGAACAGTTATTCAGTATAAGGTATTCAACATTTTAAAAATAGTTTTGACCAACATGCAAGTAAATACCTGATATCCCATTCAATGTGTCATGACCACATAATGCATAATGTTAAGTACTGACAGATCCCACTCTCTACACAAAACTTCTGTTGGAAACATCTTGAAGTTGAAAAATTGTGAGAGAAACGATGAAGTAATGGAGAGAAATGTTAGAAAATACCTTGTTAGGAAGTTTGGCTGGTGGAATGCATGAAATCAAAAGATGAGGTCAAATTTAAAAAATAATGATAATAAAATTAATAATGTCTTTATTTTCATATAGTTACAACAAAGGTGAGCACTTAGATCACAAAGGGCCAAAATTGCGGTTGAAAAAAGATTATATTTATTATTCATACGAATGTATCATGCAGCCATTTTCTGTTTTTACCTTTATTTTAATCAAAAGCATTTAATCAAGGTTTCACATACTCTCCATGCTATACAAAACATTTCTTACAAAAAAAATTTTATTGTTTGAAGATTTGCAATTATTTCTTGACAAAGATGGTAAAATGGTTGAATTTGATTTTATCCTAGTTATGAAAAATAGAGGACACTCTTAATACAAACTTTGGAACTTGAATATCCTTTCTTTAATGGCATGTACTCCTTAAAATATAAGTTGGTGGAATCAGAGTAATTTTTACCTAGTAAAATCTTAAATGCTCATTAATAAAGTCTAATAAGATTTACAACAGTTTTTCCACACAATACATAGTTTTAATAATACCTAACTTGATAAGAAATAGGGAGGAAATGTTTACCCTTTTATAGCAACCTGGGTATATGTGTACTGGCATCACTTATGATTGTATATTCTTACATAAACATATGCTTTCATTGGTAATATTACTTTAAAGAGTTTAAACAATATATCAGTGGTTTATGATATGATACACATAAATGGCCTAGTATTACCAGTACTATCTGTATTACAGGTGTCAAGTATGACACAGAAATAGTCTAGTACAGTGGTTCCCAAAGTGGGCGTACTGCCCCTTTGGGGGCGGTGGGATAACCATGGGGGGGGGAATGCTGAATAATGCCTTTTACAGGGTAAGGTAGGGGAAGCTGAGGATACCCCTGGAGGCAGTGGCCTGAAAAAGTTTGGGAACCACTTGTCTAGTATTAACATCTGTATTATATGTGTGAAATATGTCACACATGTGTCAAGTATGACACACAAATAGTCTAGTATTACCATCTGAAGTATGATGCAGAAATGGCACAGCATTATTGTGGCAAATTGGTGGCGTGCAAAACACACCAACCTCTTTCACTACGGTTCGTTGCTAGGGAATGACCTCCGCAGTATAATTTACCCAGTGTGGATAGATAGAAAGAAGAATGTAGATCACTGAACAAGTATATTGAAGAAATAACACAACGAGCCCCGTTTCAATGAACAAATATAAAATTTAATCAGTTTATCAACAGAATTTAAAATGAAAAGAAATCAATGACTTGGTTACAAAAGAAGGAAAATGGTACTAACCTGTACTCAAATAAAAAGACAATACAAATTTCTTTAAATATAAATTACTTTCAACGTTAATATACTATCTTCATTGCCAATGAGATGTGACCTTTGAGTGCAACGATGAGAGACTTCATCACCTATTTTATGCGGACATCTTGACTTCCGTTTGTCCCTGCTCTGTCGATCTTTGTCTAGCTGTTTCGTCTTGGACTCTTGTCCGTCGAACACTGACTTAACAATCGTCTCTGGGCTTAAATTTCTGCGCAAAATTTGTTCTGGTCCTGTGATTGTTCAGGGATCTCTCATGTGAATCCAGGAAAGCTGTTTCCTTTTGCTGCTTTCTTTATTCATTTCCACGAACCTCACGTATAGTCCATCTCCTAACTGAGACAACTATCTAGCCCCTTACTCAAAAACAAAATTGTACTTGTTACGAATTCAAATGTAGAGTTTGTCTACTTCGCTGAGACAAAACTCCTGTTTTGCTGCCAAATCACGAGATAACGTCTTACACATCCCCTGAGTCTTGACTAGCTTTCCTCGCAAAAGATTTAAGACTGCTGAATTTTCCTAAAGTAAAACCTTTAATGTCTTACAGAGTTACGCCCATAAATCCATATTAACCAATCGGAATAGACTGTTTCCTAAACCTATTTGGTAGAATTTTTGGATTGACAAGACAACTAAACAACTAATCATGCCATAATAAACATTACTTTGAACAATCATCTATAGCCAGCTCCCGCCCTTTAACCGGTCGATTTTGGGAAAGGGTCTTATGTCATTCTCTTGTACCATAGCATCTGACTCGGTCATGTTACATCGGCTAGAACGAATTCCCTTTTGATTTTCAGAGATGAAATGAAAATAATCATCTAACTATCTCTAGCCTTTTCTACTTTAATTAAGTTGACTTTGATATAATTCCTTTAACCAAAGCTTCTAAGAGTTTTCAAAATTCGACACATCACAACTACCATTTGTATTACATGTTTCATTTATGATACATACTTTGTCCAAGTTGTATAAATTTTTATTCAGTAACAAAAGGGTTTGTTAAAGTTTTATAATGAAAGGGACACAGTTTTGTCCAGTATCAATTAAGCATAAAACAGACAATGAATACGTAATTGTGAAAACTATTGCTATTAATCAAGGTGGAGAAAGGACAGAAATTATATTATTTACAGTTTAATCATCATCATCATCATCATCGTCATCATCGTCGTCATCATCATCATCATCATCATCATCATGTGCAAGCCAATATGAAGATAAACTTAAACTTTACACATAATGCATCAAATTGAGTGAAAAAGATGCTTGCAATTCTCTTTTCATTAGAACTCTCTAAGTTGTATTAACCAGCTTCCACATGAGCAAGTCCTCTTTAATGACTATGAAATAAAATAAATATTAAAAAACTCTAAATGGCACTGCACATGTAAAATTTAATTTTCTGGTAATCAGAGTAAAATCTAACAACCTCTTCCGTCCTTTTAACTCCCTAAAAAGTTGACAAAAAGTAATAAATTGAACATGACGAAAATAGTTAAAGTCTGTAGAGCAAAGATCATTTTGTGGTAAAATTATACACAGATTTTGGATATTTTAGATATTTATTAAGCTAAAAGATTTTGGTCCCTTATATTATATTTTGTCACTATTTTGATCCATATATTTTCATACTACCTTCATACCTTACTGAACCCCAATCTATAAAAATAGATAATCATATCAACATGTAAACAGGGCATTGCACATTGCAAACTAGAAATATCTATACTATGAACATTGCCTACTCTTTTGATTTGATCATCTATAGATCAAGGATTTCAATCATTTATAGGTCATGGAATTCATTCATTTGTGTCATGGACAATCTGATTAAAATCAGATCTCCACTGTTTTCTGTGAAGATCTGATGACTACCACTTATCAGTTATGTTATGGTGATATTTGAATTAGCCAATGGAAATGCAACTTTCAAAAATCTGAAAGTGAATCAAATCGTTTGATACACATTAATGCTCTTCATCCAGCATGCTCTTTTCTCCAAATGCAAGATATAAAACTTAATCTGATTGATAAAATTAGTGATTATGGTAATAACATATGTTACAAGATCATGACCCTTGAGTGGTTGCTGTCAGATCTTCATGTATAACAATGGAGATCTGATTTTAATCAGATTTATGTTGTGGGGTTCGGTCTAGGGGTGGGGTTCTTCCTATAGACTTTAAAGAATTATGAGGAAGTTCCCCTGGTCCACTTTCAGAATTCTACTTCTGGACAATATATTATATATATATTTATATATGGCAACAAGCCCCCAGTCAGTAATGCCAACAGATAAACTTATAAGGAAATACGAAGATAAAATTCAAATAATAGCAATTTAATGAAATGATAACTTTAAAACTTTAAAAGATCTTAAATTAATCACTGTCACTCTTGACCAAGTGACTGCCTAAATCATCATTTGATTCCAGTGTGAGTAGATTTTCCCTTCTCCTTGTGTGTTACTCATCTATTGTGTCCTCTTCCTCTTGTCTTTCTCTCCTTCCGTTACCCTTTCTGTATTCCTCTCGACTGTCTCTCTCTACTTCCACTTCCCTTTTTCCTGTATCCCTCTCTTCTTCCGTCTGTCACTCAATGTCGCTCGACTGTCACTCTAACGACCCTCGAACTTTCCTGGAACGTCCTTCCTGATTGAAGCTGTTTTCCAAAGATTCCCTGAATCTGGCCAATTTACGGTTGGCAACGGAGTTCTACCTCTGAACAAAATCGTTTATTGTAGCCATCGGTTATTGTCCCAGGGTCAAAAAAATGCCCACACACCTCGCATTTCGATTGGATGGCTCTTGACTCGGTCAGTTGTTCAAACTGTCAATCATCCGAATGTCTGTCTGTGGGTCCATCAAATGTTACAGTCTACATGTTTGTCGGGTCTTCTGTTGTTTGAAGTGGCTAAGTAAATATCCAGCTGAACAAAGACCATGTTACGTAAGAGGATTAGCTAACGTAGGAACTTCTCCAATATCAAAGCTGTTCAGCCAGAGTACAATTTTACACATGTATACATTAAGTCAGAACAACCAGTTATACATATACAACACAAGGGGTTGGGGTAAAACGTCACATATGTGTTATCTATATGTAATTTAATTGCTTCATGTTAGTTTTGAATTCTTTTTTATTTAATTTTTTTTCATTACATGTTATTGCAATGATAACTTTATTCACTGAATTCCAGAAAATTGAGTTCAGTTCTGTTCATACAGATAAACAAGCAGTAGTAGAAACATTGTATCTTTTGGTGATCTAGATTCAGAAGTAGTTTGAGTTTTGGTGTGTACAACGTTTTCTATTTTTAGTAAGATTCATTCAGTAGAGTTGAATCAGTGTATGGTGAACATGATAATCAGCATGCAATGTTTCTATGCCACTTGAAAAAAGTGATCATGTGACCATATCAGGTGATAAATTCTGCATAGTAGTTAGACTTAAAACATGTTATTTTAGTAATTTTAGCCAGTCTTGCATTTAACCATTGGAGCTCAAAAGTGTTTTCTGTGACCAGTTTGTGTTGAATTTTCTCTATTATTTAGGAATTAATAATTTATTCGCCCTGAAATACTAGTGCTCATTAGAATTCTTGAACAAAGACATTTATTATAAATTATTCGCAATTCTAAACTGTAATATTATTCTTGGTGATTCAACAAGAAACTGTTGACACATCAGAACAAAGCAGGTTATTGAAAACATCATCACCTTCCATTTCAGAACTTCATCAGGATTTGAACTGTGATTCATTTAGGACTTTTTAATGACAGGACATATCTTTATTAATTCTAGTATTAATTTTGGATTAGATTTATACACCATAAGTCTTTTTTCTTTTTATCCTTTGTTTTCTAGGGAAATAAATTATTTTGTTAAATTTTACAAAGCTTGTTGGATTTAATATTTTCATTGTTACCTTGTATGAGCCTAGACATGTAACATATGTCATGGAAAGAAATCTTTTATAGGTAATACAATGGAATCATATACAGATCATGGAATTCAGTGAATCATAGGTCATTTAATTCAATCATTATAGATCATGGAATTCAATTTAACAGGTGATCAAATTAAATCATTTATGGGTAATGGAATTCAATCATTTATAGGTCATGGAACACAATCATTTATAGATCATGGAACTCAATCATTTAAAGATCATCAATATTCAATCATTTATAGGTAACAGGATTCAAACATTATAATTTTTAGAACTCAGTCATTTATAGGCCATGAAATTCAACCATTATAATTCATAGAATTCAATCATTTATAGGTCAAGGAATTCAATTATTTATAGTTCATGGAATTCAATCATTTATAGGTCATGATTGAGAGATACATCAACTGGAAATTTTTTCATTTATTATTTACTGAATGTTAACAATGATATATTTAGTTTACCAACAGAGTAGGTCATGAAATCCATATGACCATACAGTATGTTAAGAAGGTCATATGACCATACAGTATTTCATGAAATCCATATGACCATACAGTATGTTAAGAAGGTCATATGACCATACAGTATTTCATGAAATCCATATGACCATACAGTATTTCATGAAATCCATATGACCATACAGTATGTTAAGAAGGTCATATGACCATACAGTATTTCATGAAATCCATATGACCATACAGTATTTCATGAAATCCATATGACCATACAGTATTTCATGAAATCCATATGACCATACAGTATTTCATGAAATCCATATGATCATACAGTATGTTAAGAAGGTCAAATGACCATACAGTATTTCACGAAATCCATACGACCATACAGTATTTCATGAAATCCATATGACCATACAGTATTTAATGAAATCCATATGACCATACAGTATGTCATGAAGTCCATATGACCATATAGTATGTAGATGAAGTCCATATGACCATGCAGTATATCATGAAGACTGTATGACCATACAGTATGTCATGAAGTCTATGTGACTGAAGTACATATCTCAAAGTCCATATGACAATACAGTATGTCATAAATTCCATATGGTCATACAGTATGTTATGCATTCCATATGACTATACAGTATGTCATGCATTCCATATGACTATACAGTATGTCATGCATTCCATATGACTGTACAGTATGTCATGAAGTCCATATGACCATACTGTATGTCATGAAGTCCATATAACCATAGGGATATGTCATGAAGTCTATACAACCATACAGTATGTCATGAAGTCTGTATGACAATACAGTATGTCATGAAGTCTGTATGACCATACAATATGTCAAGAAGTCCATAGGACCATACAGTATGCCATGAAGTCCACATGACCATACAGTATGTCATGAAGTCCATAGGATGATAGAGTATGTCATGAAGTCCACATGACCATACAGTATGTCATGAAGTCTGTATGACAATACAGTATGTCATGCAGTCCATATGACTATACAGTATGTCATGAAGTCTGTATGACCATACAGTATATCATGAAGTCCATATAGCCATAAGGATATGTCATGAAGTCTATACAACCATACAGTATGTCATGAAGTCTGTATGACAATACAGTATGTAATGAAGCCTGTATGACCATACAGTATGTCAAGAAGTCCATAGGACCATACAGTATGTCATGAAGTCCACATGACCATACAGTATGTCATGAAGTCCATAGGATGATACAGTATGTCATGAAGTCCACATGACCATACAGAATGTTGTGAAGTCTGTATGACAATACAGTATGTCATGCAGTCCATATGACTATACAGTATGTCATGAAGTCTGTATGACCATACAGTATGTCAAGAAGTCCATAGGACCATACAGTATGTCATGAAGTCCACATGACCATACAGTATGTCATGCAGTCCATATGACTTCCATTATGTCATGAAGTCCACATGACCATACAGTATGTCATGAAGTCCATATAACCATAAGGATATGTCATGAAGTCTATACAACCATACAGTATGTCATGAAGTCTGTATGACAATACAGTATGTCATGAAGTCTGTATGACCATACAGTATGTGAAGAAGTCCATAGGATCATACAGTATGTGATGAAGTCCACATCACCATACAGAATGTCATGAAGTCTGTATGACAAAACAGTATGTTATGCAGTCCATATGACTATACAGTATGTCATGAAGTCCATAGGACCATACAGTATGTCATGAAGTCCACATGACCATAAAATATGTCTGTGTTTTGACTTCTGCATAACCATGAGGAGTGCTGTACATTTTTTGGCATAAAACAGTTCACACAAATCAACATCTACATCCTTCATATTATAAAGGTTTCTTTTTTTATATACAAGTTCTTCATTTAAAAAAATGAAAGAAGCCAAATTTTATAACTCAAGCAGCTTTCTTTACAAATAAGTATGGAGCTAGAGCCATGTTCCATAACAATACTACTAATGTGCTTTCTGCAATGATTTTACATACATGAATTTAACCTAATTATATGGACCATAGCAATACTACTAATGTGCTTTCTGCAATGATTTTACATACATGAATTTAGCCTAATTATATGGACCATAGCAATACTACTAATGTGCTTTCTGCAATGATTTTACATACATGAATTTAGCCTAATTATATGGACCATAGCAATACTACTAATGTGCTCTCTGCAATGATTTTACATACACAAATTTAACCTAATTATATGGACCATAGCAATACTACTAATGTGCTTTCTGCAATGATTTTACATACATGAATTTAGCCTAATTATATGGACCATAGCAATACCACTAATGTGCTTTCTGCAATGAGTTTACATACATGAATTTAGCCTAATTATATGGAATTTAAATTTATAACATTGTAAAATTTTTCAAACTCAGCGTCTTGAGGTGTAAGAAGAATATACTGACTTGAAAACATCATTTACACATACAGTATTTATTAACGACTGTCATTAAAAAATGTCAATATATTAAATATAGCAATATTTGGAGAAAAATCATATTTAATTTTGCATGTACAGTACCTCAAAAATAAGTTTCCTTAAAGAATACTAGATTAACAATCCACTTACCTGCAGCCATGTTAAGTGTCAAGGCTAATATGACATAGCTCTGTAGCAATCTTGTCTGTGTCACTGAATAAAGCCTCATGTTAGTCAAATGTGTAGATCTCATTCCCATCACTCAATAAAATCAAAAGTTTGAATGACAACAATAAGTTAAGAGATGATGAAACTGGATAACATCAGCTTATCACTGCATTGTATGGCATTCCTAGAAAGCAAACAAAGAACAAAATAAAAATGACATCTATACCTACATATAACAAGCATCAACTCCTTATGCATATCTCTTTCGAACTGGTTTACAAAATATGACATTCATATGTACTTCAGACTGGTGTTGTTGTTGTTGTGCTTAACGCCATTTCTCAGCACACAATAGAAACCGGGAAATCCCCAGAAAGAACCACCGAACCACAAGAAGCTACTGGCAAGCTTTCTCACATATCCACCTTCGACAAATCCTAGACTTAAACCCACACAGACAGAGGTGAGATGGCAGTGATCTGTAACAGACAATGCTTTAGACCACTCAGCCACTCAGGGCCCCTAGACTGGTGTAGAAAAGACATACATCTCATTCAGACTGATTTGTAATATAACATCTATATATACTACAGATTGGTTTGCAACATGACATCCATATTTCCTTTAGACTGGATTGTAAATATGACATCCATATCTACTTCATACTAACCTACAATATAGCTCTCATATCTCTTTCAGACTGGTTTTCAATATGACATATGACAACACAATATGACATATGACAACACAAAATGGATTATATTTGACAAAAACACATAATGGATGTTGTATGATGGACAAAACAGAATGGATGATGTATGATGACAGCACATAATGGATGATGAATGATGACAGATGTATGATGACCAAGACATAATGGATGATGTACAAAAGACAACACAAAATAGATGATTTATGATGGACAAAACATAATGAATGATGTTGCTATTGTTGTTCTGGGGCTTTATGCCATTTTTCAGCACACAATAGGCTATACATGGTGGCCAGTATTAATGGTGAAGGAAGAAACTGGGAAATCACCGGAAAGAACCACCGACCCATGAGAAGCTACTGGCAAGCTTTCTCACATATCCACATTCACCGAAACTTAGATTCGAACCCACACAGATGTATGATGGACAATAAATGATGGTTCATGAATGATGGACAACACATATTGGATCATGTATGATGATAACACATATGGATGGACTACACATAATGGATGATGTATGATGACCAACACTAAAAGGATGATGTATGATAGACAACAAATAATGGATTATGTATGATGGATTACAAATAGATGATTTATGATAAAAACACATAATGGTTGATGTATGATGACCAGAAAATAATGGATGATGAATGAGAGACATAATGAATGATGTATGATGAACAACTCATAATGGATGATGTATGATGGACAACTCATAATGGATGATGTATGATGGACAACTCATAATGGATGATGTATGATGGACAACTCATAATGGATTACATTTGATGGTCAACTCAAAATTATTGATGTATGATAGTCAACTCATATTGAATGACATATGATTGTCAACTCATAATGGATGATGTATGATGGTCAGCACATAGTGAATGATATATGATGGTCAACTCATAATGAATGATGTATGATGGTTAACTCATAATGAATGATGTATGATGGTCAACTCATAATGGATGATGTATGATGGTCAACTCATAATGGATGATGTATGATGGTCAACTCATAATGAATGATGTATGATGGTCAACACATAATGAATGATGTATGATGGTCAACTCAATGTATGATGAATGATGGACAACTCATAATGGATGATGTATGATGGTCAACTCATAATGAATAAGGTATAATGGTCAACTCATAATGATATAATGGATGATGTATGATGGTCAACTCATAATGAATGATGTATGATGGTCAACTCATAATGGATGATGTATGATGGTCAACTCATAATGAATGATGTATGATGGTCAACACATAATGAATGATGTATGATGGTCAACTCAATGTATGATGAATGATGGACAACTCATAATGAATGATGTATGATGGACAACTCATAATGGATGATGTATGATGGTCAACTCATAATGAATAAGGTATAATGGTCAACTCATAATGATATAATGGATGATGTATGATGGTCAACTCATAATGAATGATGTATGATGGTCAACACATAATGAATGATGTATGATGGTCAACTCATAATGGATGATGAATGATGGACAACTCATAATGAATGATGTATGATGGACAACTCATAATGGATGATGTATGATGGTCAACTCATAATGAATAAGGTATAATGGTCAACTCATAATGACATAATGGATGATGTATGATGGACAACTCATAATGAATGATGTATGATGGACAACTCATAATGGATGATGTATGATGGACAAATCATAATGAATGATGTATGATGGACAACTCATAATGGATGATGTATGATAGACAACCCTTTATGAATGATGTATGATGGACAACTCATAATGAATGATGTATGATGGACAACTCATAATGGATGATGTATGATGGTCAACTCATAATGAATGATGTATGAAGGACAACTCATAATGAATAATGTATGATGGTCAACTCATAATGGATGATTTATGATGGACAACTCATAATGGATGATGTATGATGGACAACTCATAATGAATGATGTATGATGGACAACTCATAATGGATGATGTATGATGGACAACTCATAATGGATGATGTATGAAGAACAACTCATAATGAATAATGTATGATGGTCAACTCATAATGGATGATGTATGATGGACAACTCATAATGGATGATGTATGATGGTCAACTCATAATGGATGATGTATGAAGGACAAATCATAATGAATAATGTATGATGGTCAATTCATAATGGATGATGTACGATGGACAACTCATAATGGATGATGTATGATGGTCAACTCATAATGGATGATGTATGATGGACAACTCATAATGAATGGTGTATGATGATCAACTCATAATGGATGATGTATGATGGACAACTCATAATGGATGATGTATGATGGACAACTCAATGGATTACATTTGATGGTCAACTCAAAATTATTGATGTATGATGGTCAACTCATATTGAATGATGTATGATGGACAACTCATAATGAATGATTTATGATGGTCAACTCATAATAAATGATTTATGATGGTCAACTCATAATAAATGATTTATGATGGTCAACTCATAATGGATGATGTATGATGGTCAACACATAATGGATGATTTATGATGGACAAGAGATGGTTGATGCAGGACCATATCACCTTAAACACCATTTACCATTTTAGCTATCATCTCTCTTAGTTTATCTTTAGTCTGTCTTTTCTATGGATGTAAACCAAATCATCCTCTACATTTTAAGCTCTTTCATAGTCTATTTTTACGTCTGTTTTATCAGTAGAATATCCCTGATTCTCTTTCAAGTTTTTAATATTACCAATTAATTATTAGTCCTTTTAAACAATTCATTTTGTTATATTTCATCTTCTCTATGTTTTCCTTACAATCTAATATTATCAATGAGTGATGTGATCTGTATCTCTTATTCACTCTCAGCTGTATATATATTACACACCAATTTAGACGAACTGAAGTAAATGTCTATTCTTGCCTGCTTATGTGAGTCTCCGAATCTTCAGCTAAGCCTTCTTATTTCTTTATAAAGTTCTCCCTCAATATAATTAAGTTCATGAGTCATATTTATTATGACATTTCTAAGATTACCTATTTAGTGTACTGGTCTTTATCAAGATTAAGAACTAATTAAAAAGCTCCAATCATATTTACATATGATTTTAGGTGCAAATTTCATACTGTATTTTTTAGTTCAAATCAGACAAATCATTAATTGGCCAATCATGGTGATCAACTAGCTTCACTTCAATTACTGAAGTTAACATTAAACTGTTAACACTTTCATGTTTAATTTGTGTGTTCAAATATTAGTGTTGTAAAGATTTTCAGTACACTTTAACTTCCCTGGAAGAGAACTAAAAAACACTTTTGTCTGGAAGATAGTTTCTGTGTAGAATGTTTCTTTCCTCTTTATAGTATTGGATGCTCTTTTTTGTATTCATTTTACTGTGTACTGGATAATTATTTACATGTAATTGCCATACACAGATTATGGATAATTCAGTCAAGACAAATGTTCCTCTTGATTTATTCTGAGCTGTTTGCTCATGGGCAGGATGTTCAAAAGCTTTCTGTATTGGATTCTTACAACTATCATTAATAACAGATGGACTCCTCACTCCCAACTCCAAAAACATAGCACAAAACTCATCAAGAAAAAACATAAAATTAACAACAAAATGTAAAACTCAATGAAAGAATAACACAAAACACCACAAAAGAATAACCAAAAACTCAACAAATGAATAACAAAAGAGAAAGGACTAAAAAATATTCAGAGAAGTGGAAATGCTTAAAGCTGAAAATCTCCCAAATTATGCATTGAAATAAAGAATACAGAGAGAGAGAGAGAGAGAGAGAGAGAGAGAGAGAGAGAGAGAGAGAGAGAGAGAGAGACAGACAAAGAGAGACAGAGAGAGACAGAGAGAAAAAAGAGAGAGAGATGTGTTGTTCACTTACCTGGTGACCATTATCTTACTCATATACAAATGCAGTACTATTCCATTATCAATTAATAACACTGGGTACGCAATTATTTTAAGTTTTAGGTAACACTACCACTGTCCAAGAATCACATGGATTTGTAGCGGCATTTGCCTGCTAATTAAATATACTACAGCTGTAATAAGGTTTTCAAAAGCTAACACCTTTAGGATGTCAAGATTTGGTAGACCACTTTATAATAGTGAGGCTACCAATAGGGAAATGAGGCTACACATAAGGTATTAAGTAAATGTACTGTATATTGAAAGGAAATGCAAGTTACTCATGTAAATTTCTGAAACAGTGACATCTTTTGAAATTGCTGATAGCAGTTGTTGTTGTTGAAGGTTTAACACCAATTTTCAACAAATTATAGGCTATACATGGCGGCCTCTAATAATGGTGCAGGAAGAAACTGGAAAATCACTTGAAAGAACCATTGACCCACGAGAAGCTACTGGTACTGAGCTTTCTTACATATCCACATTCGACGAATCCTAGACTGGGACCCATGCAGACAGAGGTGAGTGGACAGCACTTTAGAACACTTGGCCTCTCAGAGCCCCTAAATTGCCAATAGAACTGTTAACAATTTAAAGTATGAACAAAGATAAACAACAAATGCCACCTAAGTACAGTAAGGGTACTTGTACTTAAAACTAATAATCTTATTTGTTCAGATTGGAGTGGTCACTGCACTTAAAAAGAGAATTAGACTGCATGTGAAATGGTCATTCTTAGGAGTTAAGGTAAATGCAGTTTATATGGATATATGTATTGTGAATATAAAAACTCTAAAGGAGTATGGCATGTATTTTTATAGTTTACATTTACTATTTAATTTATTAAACTCTCTTTGACAAAAGCTTTATCTAAATGGGGATAGTAATGTACTTTATTGTTTGGTTAATTTATGAACAAGTTCAGATTACATTCCATTGCATACCAGATTTCTTTATTCTAACCATTTATAATTTATCAAAAACAAGCAAATCTTTATATTCTAATTACATGATTACCTAATGAAAGAAAACAAACAGTCATTCAAATGGGAGTCATATATAATTAATTTCAAAACTTATGGTGTAAATGGCCAAATATAGAGTAAATTAAATCTCATTCCTTTTTATTATTTTGTTGCTCTATCAAGTTTAGACATAAATTGATATGTATGTCTATATAACATACAGACATGCCTGAAAAGCAATGAATGAGTGACAGTACAGGGGGGGGCATCAACAACTGCATATCGTATGATGAGCTTGCTGTTTAGCTAGATACATATACATATCTAATGTGTTCACTGCACTGCTAGATACATATTCATATCTAATGTGTTCACTGCTTTGCTAGATACACATACATATTTAATGTGTTCACTGCTTTGCTAGATATATATACGTATCTAATGTGTTTACTGCTTTGCTAGATACATATACATATTTAATGTATTCACTGCTTTGCTAGATACATATACATATTTAATGTGTTCACTGCACTGCTAGATACATATGCATATCTAATGTGTTCACTGCTTTGCTAAATATATATACGTATCTAATGTGTTTACTGCTTTGCTAGATACATATACATATTTAATGTGTTCACTGCTTTGCTAGATACATATACGTATTTAATGTGTTCAGTTCACTGCTTTGCTAGATACATATACATATTTAATGTGTTCACTGCTTTGCTAGATACATATATGTATTTAATGTGTTCACTGCTTTGCTAGATACATATACATATTTAATGTGTTTACTGCTTTGCTAGATACATATACATATTTAATGTGTTCACTGCTTTGCTAGATACATATACATATTTAATGTGTTCACTGCTTTGCTAGATACATATGCATATTTAATGTGTTCAATGCTTTGCTAGATACATATGCATATTTAATGTGTTTACTGCTTTGCTAGATACATATACGTATTTAATGTGTTCACTGCTTTGCTAGATACATATACATATTTAATGTGTTCACTGCTTTGCTAGATACATATATGTATTTAATGTGTTCACTGCTTTGCTAGATACATATACATATTTAATATGTTTACTGCTTTGCTAGATACATATACATATTTAATGTGTTCACTGCTTTGCTAGATACATATACATATTTAATGTGTTCACTGCTTTGCTAGATACATATACATATTGAATGTGTTTACGTCTTTGCTAGTTACATATACATATCTAATGTGTTCACTGCTTTGCTAGATATATATATATATATATATATATATATATATATATATATATATATATATATATATATATATATATATACATACATACATACATACATATACATATCTAATGTGTTTACTGCTTTGCTAGATACATATACATATCTAATGTGTTCAATGCTTTGCTAGATACATATACATATCTAATGTGTTCAATGCTTTGCTAGATATATATATATATATATATATATATATATATATATATATATATATATATATATATATACATATTTAATGTGTTTACTGCTTTGCTAGATACAAACAGATAAATTTCCATATTAAATGATGTACACCAGAAAAAGACAAGCTTCTGAATTACTATTCAATGCACTGTGCTTTGAAAACACTGACATCACATACTTACCAGAGAAGTAACAGATGCTTAGATTTCCAAAGAAATTAGTGACTAAAGACTCCTTGTCTTGACTAGTAGATTATCAGAATACAACTTTCTTTCATCTTTGCGAATAAAGTAATGTTGAAATTCTCTGAGTTTTTTTCTTTAATAGTTATCTTTTATATTAACTAACTTCAATTTTAAACTTCAACTATATGGGAGGAAAGGCTCAATACTTTAACTGTCTAACATGTCTGTTGTACTCCATGTATATGTCTAAATGTATGTTGTACTCCAAATATATGTCTAAATGTCTGTTGTACTCCATATATATGGCTACATGTCTGTTCTACTCCATGTATCTCTAAATGTATGTTGTACTCCATGTACATGTCTAAATGTATGTGCACATAATTTTTAAAGTAGCTAACTCTATCTTCGGTGACAGCAATAAGTCTTATTAATGTAAACTAAACTCTCCATGTACAAGTCTAAATGTCTGTGCACATAATTTATAAAGTATCTAACTCTCTCTTCCGTAACAGCAACAAGTCTTACTAAAGCAAACTTAACTCTCCATTAACTCCTTAAATGAGATACAAAAGTTACATGTTGTCTCTGTACTTGAACAGTTACACAAATAACCTTGCTTTAATTAGTTTACCTGACATACTTCACTGACAAGTAATTTGCAATTCCTTTGTTTCTTTCATAAAAAATGGCGATCCTTTTCTTTATTTCTTCACTAAACCATTCATTAAAATATAGCGAAGCTTTTGTGGCCTACTTTCGTTTTTAACCATAAACAAATTGCGCTGTCAGTATAAAGAAATTCCTTTAGGAACCGATCAAATACTCATCAATTGGAAATTTTGTTTACATTCTTCAAAACTGAAAATTCCCTCACCAAAAATGTCACTTTGGGCAAATAACTAGCATTACTCCAGGTAAGTCAACAGGTTTTTATAGCTTCGTATTCTTCTCTGCCGGGCAATAGATTCAAGAAATGGAATACATCTCAGCCATTTCCGTCAGGTCTAAAAATAACTGTCTCATTTTGACGGAAAAAGCAGAGGATATCCCAATTGCTAGTCGTGGGTAAAATATTCCCTTTTCGTCATCGTTTAGATATTGTCACCCGAGTCTGCAGTTGATCATATAATAGTGGAAAGCAGTCTATAAACAGTATAAGCAAGATTAGTCAAATCTATCGAAGACGATTGCGTCAGCCGTACAAATTTTATACACAATAGAAGCTTGTGTCGCTGTAGGAATATTGGGAAATTTTAATTTAGAGCCATCAACAATCATTATTACAATGTTAATGGTTAATGGTTAAAGAACAGGTACCATCGTATATATATATATATATATATATATATATATATATATATATATATATATATATATATATATATATATATATATATATATATAATCAAGAAGGACATGAAAACGGTCAACATCGGCATCAACAACTGGGAGAGCTGTGCTAACAGCCGCTACGAGTACGAGTGGCGACTTGCTGTGAGACAAGGCATTCAGAAAGCCGAGGAAGGGATAAAAAGCAAACCTAGCTACAAAGAGAGCCAAGAGGAAGGCGAATCAACAACAGCCTCAACAAGAATCAATCTTCACCTGCAGCAAGTGCAACAAAGATTGTCACGCAAAGGTCGGACTCTACAGCCACTCTCGACGTAGTCCGAGTTTCCTCTGACCCTTGACACCCCATTTTTGATATGTTTTTTTTTATGTTGAGGTGTAGGGTCAGAGTCTATTCCCTATCAAAAACTTGGAATTTGCCGACACCATTTGGTGTCGGCATAGGGTACTTGCCAACTATAAGGCCTAGAAAACTTAAATGACCTTTATTTACATTGACCCATAATTACATTAAATCGATAGGGAAATCATTTATCTTCTCAGAAATTACAAGCATAACACCGATTTTGTCTTTAATCCGTTGTCAGACGAGACGTAACTACAGCGTTGATTAATTTTGACCTAGTTCGCACCATTTTAATTGCTAGTCACATGACTAATTAAATCTCGCAGCTGATGTGCATAAACGTCATAGGTCAAATAGTCACGTGATAACAACAAAGTGAGTTGACATGTAATTTCTGCGTGATTAGTCAGCCTCTTTCCAGGAAGATGCGACAGCGACATGTTTCGGGCTGCTGTTATCCCAATTAATATGTTGAATCATACGTGCTTTTTCTTGTTATTGTATACATTGCGTGACTTTCATTCAATATTTTCGAGTTTATGTCTTCTTTCTGCAATACTGGAATGGAAGGTTTTGTGCATAAACCTATATTGCAACATGGCAGGTAAAGACGAATACACGGAAGCTCTTGCCAACGAGATACTTTAAGAAAAGGGATACTATTTTAATATTAAAGAACTACAGTATGATGTAATAAAATCAGTTATCAATGAAGGTGACACATCTGCCGTCTTCCACAAGGGGTATGGAAAAAGGCGGTTTTTTGTTATCATCACGTGACTATTTGACCTATGACGATTATGCATAACGGCTGCGAGATTTGGTTAGTCATGTGACTAGCAATGAAAATGGTGCGAACGAGGTCAAAATTCACTAACGCTGTAGTTATCGTCTGACAACGGATTAAAGACAAAATCGTGTTATGCTTGTAATTTCTGAGAAGATAAATGATTTCCCTATCGATTTAATGTAATTATGGGTCAATGTAAAGGTCATTTAAGTTTGCTAGGCCTGATAGTTGGCGAGTACCCTATGCCGACACCAAATGGTGTCGGCAAATTCCAAGTTTTTGATAGGGAATAGAATCTGACCCTACACCCCAACATAAGAAACCAAATATCAAAAATGGGGTGTCAAGGGTCAGAGGAAATTTGGACTACTCTCGACGGTGCAGATAAGGCACCAAAACAGGGAGCTACACCATCGTCTCTCGAAGACGGACGGATGCCAACAATAATCAAAATAAAAATACGTTGCAGTTCGCGAACCGGGCATAAAATCAATCTTTGTAACAAATGAATATAACTCTAAAAGAGATACACTAGCTTTTGTATACGTGTATTGTGAGAAATATAAAGGTATTTATTGGCTTGCGTCAATCATACTTCGTTAATGTACGAATAACACAATTTATTTAGTGTTATACCAAAATATATCTGTTCGAAATGCCACAATACCATTATCAAAAGTAATAATCAAGTAATAAAGGCTTCTGTACTATCGGCATCTTATTTAATTGCAGGCATCAATGAATCTAGGTTTTATTATTGGGATTGACCATTCAAACGGTGCTAATTGTTGTTTTTTGTTGTTTTTTTTTTAATTACGCTCTTTTAGAAAAATGTACAGTGTGGTACGTTTAGTATCTTATCTTTTCATTCAAATTATAATTATCAACTTACGTTAATGGTTAAAGAACTTATATATATATATATATATATATATATATATATATATATATATATATATATATATATATATATATATATATATATATATATTCTCTTCTAGTACTAGGTAAACTCAATCTTTTAAGCAAGTAAATATCGCTGTTTTAAAAGATATAATAGCTTCTGTATACATGTACGGTGTAAGAAACAAAGGTGTTTGATTGCTTGAATCATTCATCCCTTAAAATCACACAGACAAAGAGAGCTTGTCATTTTGATTGCTTATCGCAGTCACCCACGTCACTAAGGCAATGTCTAAATTTTGAATTAAATTAAGATTCGGGCAATTCGCTGTTGCTGAAACATTACGTTACTTTACTGATATACAGTAAAATCTTGTATAGCTGCTGACTTAAATCGTTGTTGTAATAATACCAATAAGTGATTCTGCGCTTACCATGGGATCTCTTACGGTAAAATTAGCTTGATATCGATTAGATGCAATCAAGAAATATATTCCAGTCCGTGATTCTGTAAAACAGCTGCTGCGGCAACGTCAGAATGCTCGTGTAGAATTTACAAAGGTACAGAACAGTTATTTAAACCAGTCAAAAAAGCCACTAAAGATCTTCTTCCGTCGTTGGAATAAACAGCTAAATCAACCGATCAAATAGCAAAAAAACTAAAAAAAAATACCCAAAGAGATTCTTAAACAGCTTCCAGCTGGAATAGCTGCTGATCAATCACAATTACAGGAAAACACAGAGGAAGCAGTAGTGCGTAAAGAACAAACCTAGGCTGAGATTGGTTATATAAGGGATCTTGTTGCATCAAAATCTGATTTAAAAAAAACTTCCAAATTTACTGGAAAAGGTTTCATAAAACTTCACAAGAAACCTAACGAGGTTTCTGCGGCAGGATATCAAATTCGTCATGAACTATTAGGTCCATCGAATGTAGCAGTGTCAGAATTAAACTGGGCTACTTTTATGTTTCGAAACTGCTAGTGGATAAGTCGAATCGCAGGGAAATATAAACCTTCACTTAGTTGAAGATATATTATCACCCAAATGATCACAATTTGGACCGCATAGTGTAGAGGATAAATAAGCAACTGGATTTGGCCTTGCCACTCGCAATTAACGTCGTAATACGGTGGTAATCTGATCGCTGATTCATGAAAAACTTATTCCCAACAACATCCTCGCTGATGTTGACTGACTAGAGTTTATGATTGGAGGAAGACAAGCCGGCAACAATTCACATGAAATCTTCAACGAAGTAGCTGCTTTTTGTGAGCATTTATTTACCGGTGGCGTGATGGACACTATAGGCTATCGGGTGCTGATCGATGAAATTACTGACGATTACTACAGTGAGTTATCAATTAGATCGGAAATAACAAATTATCATGATTATACACAATGCCCAGCGTAGACCCGAAAGCGTCAAAGTGATAAATTGAAGATTACCGGTTAATAAAATGATCTACGGAGAGGGACTTGGCGATGTTATTGAGGGGTTTTATTAGAAGGATAGCACAACAGTTATCCCGATTGCAAAACAATTAGGTATGAAAGCCATCGAAGTTGTTCGTGACATGGGTATGGGCATTATTGGTGATCATGCTGGTAAAGCATTGTCTGCGATCAAAGACAGACTCTCACGATAAGTACGAGGAAAACCACAGCAGAATATTAAGCATTCCAGAGCAAGTATTACAGTTAATCTGTTCAGCATCGACGTAAGCATTCCAGTAAAATTGTATAGCACCGATGTAATGCTAGCAAGGATCATCAAAATAATAAATCAAACTGCAAATGAGATCTTAAAAGATTTACCTGGAGTGCTATCACCGACAAAACAAACCTCAGCTAAAATAGAGAGAAAAAAATCAACCTAATAACGGGTACTCGTCTGGCCAGTCATCGTCAGCGATATTGATTGGTGTTAGAACGTCGTTTTAGACTGAAGTGAATATAATAAAAATTTTCAAATGTGTATCTGATCCAGCATTTGACATGGGCGTACCAGAACTCATGGATGAGTATGTGCGTGATTATCAATATTTAAACTTATGAGGCGCTAGAACGAAACCAACGTGGGCTAATCGAACTACAAGTCCAATATACATCTAGGTATTTCTTGCCCGCCGGGCAATTATTGAAGTAAAAGGTACATTTCTGAGCGATAAAAAATTCCATACGATGCAGATGACAAATGTGGATTAGATAATTATTGTGATAAGACCTTATTTAAAAGTACTGTGTATATGATTGAATGTAGACAAGTCGAAGTATGTCACAATGACTTATTTGTTGCTACATTGATACTCGGTCGCGCAAGATATTCCGATGATTATTCAATGTTTGCTGATGATTATCATATATGAATACCGGTTACTAGTTAACGTTGTCGTGGCTGACAATGACTTTAGGCACAGTTACAAGCACAGCACATTTATTTGAAGGGCAGATGGCGTCTCACCAAGAAATTTTAATATCACGACATTTATTCACTGCGTTTCAAGGTAACACAAGATTAAAAAGTCAAGAAAGAAACCCGAAGGTGTTTGATAGATTAATTGTTTCCATGATTTAGCTGAGGATAAATGGACATCAGGAATCATAGGAAGACATAATACTGAGTTTTGAACAAAACAACATAGAACGGGCGTAACATAGTTTGGTGAGTTTTATGGGGGTTGATTAGAATCTTAATTCTGGCTTGCGTGGTTTCTCTGCGCTGTATCCAATCTATTACTTCTCACGGGAACGTCCGGGTTTGTTCAGAAAATCTTTCGTTGATATTCATGTGCGAGCAATTGTTAATGATATTACTGCTGATCATGGTGGTTACTGAGCGATCACTGTTATAATCTCAGACAAAACAATGGTGCTTGAAGGTGTTAGCGGACGAATGAGAATGGGTGATGCGCCCGTAGAAAACATGTGTTTTCCAAACATGTAATTGGATCACAATATCAAATCATTCACGAGGTTAGAATGTCATATCATCACGTAAATGTTACTCTGACACCTGATCAGATTAAAAATCTGCAATCCGCATCGAAGAAGAATTATGGAGTAAAAATAACTCTGACATTAACAGCGTTGCAGGGCCCAAATAAATTGCCGTTGAGTGAATGTCAGCTCAAATACTATAATGTCGCCAAGAAATCTTTAAACTGGCGTTCGACTTGATCTTTCTGCGAATGCAAATTAGCAACACAACAAAAAACGGCGATATATTTTTGTTTCTAGTGGCGTAACCAGGACTAATTTCATCAGCGATCGAGGGGGTCTAAGACTACAAGGAAGGAGGCAAGCTCAATGTCTGAAACCGGGGACACTTCGTCAAACTTCCTATGTACAATTTTGATTTACTTGATGCTGCTTGGGGAATACACATAAAATTCTTCTGATGAAATTTTATGCGTGATCAATTACCAGAAAACCCAAACCATTCATGAGATATTTAATGACTTGTTAGATTTGAAAACTGTCAGTCGGCAAGCCTACCATGGTTCAGTCGGGCTTTCCATTTTGTTTATTCTTGTAAGCAAATACCAGTTTGTTGTTTGCGGGAAAACCCACAAACGACCTTGATCTTATATTTGGCCAACTATTATAGACTCGCATTTGTGCCAGTGCGATTTCAATAGACCACTGCGATCAGTTTGGGTCCCATTTGTGCCTTTATCGGTGTAACAAAGACAATATCGAATTCTGTGCCCGTTAAAGTTGTTGTTATAATTCGTGGTAGCTGACGGTGTTTCATTATCGACAATTTGTTCAAGAAGTTGACGTGTTAATAAGTCGTGGGTGAACTGTTTTTGGTCTGTAGATTTTACTTACATTGATTCTAATGGAGCGTTAACACTTAGAGAGCGGCCAGTCGGGGCACCAGAGTTCGGGGAATTAACACACTGAATGTTAATGCTCGGAGTATTATCACCCAGCTAACACACAACGTTTTCACAACGTTGCTGTTTGGTTGTATTCTGGTTACGTTGGAAATTAACGTTTTGGCAACGTTAATACAACGTCACACATGAACATGATCTAAATTAGTAATCTGATCTAAAAATATAGTGAATTACAATTGGTATGTATATGCATCGATTCTGATAGAATTGACAAGAAATAATATATGTTTTACAAAGGTAATATATAACGTGTTTTCAACGTGGTACTAACGTTGTGGTTAACTTTTCAGTGTCAGGGTAACATTTGTAGTTTTGTAGTTTATTCATTTTTATTTTCAAAACTAATAAATATAAGAGGGTTTCAACTTTTGCAGCAAAATATTTTACTCGTCGGTTTTTCTCAATCACAAACATGTGATAATGTCTTTGCGTTAACAATATTCTACGTATCTACGATCCGAGGTCTAGCTTATCCGGTACGGTAGTTGTTGCAGAGACGGATCTCCAGTTTCCAGCTATTTTGAACTACGAAGGTATGAACTTTAAATAGTTAACATAAAATCACATTTTTGTTGCAAAAAAAAATAATGTTTGGTTATTGGTTGATGCCATTGTGCATATGTATATTGCTACGATCTAGGCGAGGCAGTGTCATTCCATGACCTCAATCGCATTTTCAATCAAAGAAAATATGTCAACTATCGGCCAACATGTTCAGCTGTTTGGCATATTTCTGTGACTTTTATCCGACTTGTATCAAGTAAATTATATTGTTACACTGGTACATTTGGAAAGAAAAATATCGAGATAGTATAGGTTTGTGTGGTAAAATGCCGTCTATTAGGCTAACATTTCGAATCACGCGCTCTTGGGTAAAGAGCGTAAGATTTATCGTTCTTGACTAAAACTTTTTTTTTTTTTAAATGGCAAGTAATACAAAGAGAAATCAATCACAACTGAAATTTAAATTAATTTATGGTAAAACATATGTCTACATATGCTGATATACTTAGATGTGAAAAAATAAAATGCATCTTAAAGGTAATTAAATTTTGACAATTACTGACATGAATTACAGTTGTCAATAATGTAATATTGGCATGTTTTCAGTGAAAATTATGTACATGAACTTTTTGCAATTAATAAATACAGCACATGTGAATAACATCTGTCATCAGCTATGCAGCATATTTACTAATTCATAAATGGGTGTTCTTACTTTCACTGGAAATTGATGGGTGTATGTCATTTGTGTGATTGGGGATTTGACTTACATATAATCTTTTATTTCATTTACAACTCTCCAAATATGAATAAGTCAATTATACACTGTCTTCATGAATTTAATTCTAATCTAAGGTAGTATAAATGTTTTATGTTACAAAATGTTGGGTAAATGTGTGGTAGTACAAAAACTGCATTTTGCAGCATTTAAAAGCATTTGTTCAATGCACATCAGACTCGTCATTTCAGTTGATAATAGTCTTGTCATCTTGTAGACATTATAAATGTTAGTGTTCAGTACTAACTTCATGAACATTGAGTCAACACCAAAATTTGTTTGGAAATGGAAGATTATGACATGAAAGCATAAGTTTCTGTTGCTCAGACACATTTCTGAACATTGTGAACATAAGTTAAATTATAGGTTATAAAACATACTGTACAAGATTTGTGCATGTAAACAATATTTACAATGGGTTCTTTTTTTCATTGATATGTCTACTCTGTTCATGACTCCATTGGATTTTTGTATTTTCCTTTCTTAGGTATACCAGTGTCATCTCTAAGTCTGATACCAAAACCATCCTCATTGAATGCAACATTACAGATACCAGTAATGAATCAAGACATCCAGGGAGTAACAAAATACAGAATTACACTGAAGTAAGTTTTATTTGTTTTCAAATAAATTTTACAAAAAAACAAGTATTTTACTTCATAAATAGTTTTAATTGCTATACCTGTTTACTATACCGATATTTACAAGGAGTTAATAGCAATGATTTTGATCTTTCAAAACAGATGCTTATAGTATCATAAATCTCTTACAGATTTCCGGCTCAGTGTACTTATGAAACTGGACACAATTATTGAGAATCGGCAGATGCTGCTGGCCCTCTAATGGAAATGGAAAGTTTTAGTTAACACACATGACCCAGACACAGAATGAACAGACGAAATGCTTGTAATGCCATGAGATTCAGTAGAGGAACTAGAGGGCGAGAGGATGGAGGAGAATACTGTATTCACCAAGGTGATGGTAAGTTGGGGCCTTACTTTCTCATATAAAACTGTTATCGTGTCTATAACCTTTATTTACTGTTGTAAACCTCAATATGCATCCTACAAGTACTGGGGCACCTGCATAATTATTTTTAAGTGGTGGGGGAGAACATGTTGTTTTACAGATCTAGGCCAAAACATATTTAGAGATGAACATGTACAGGGTTTTAGTACATATACACTGATACATATTTTTTGGCTTTATTAATTCAATCTTAGAGTGAATGTCATGTATGCAGTTAAAAAATTTGTGGTGGTTAATTTGTTTTATAATTGCTTTTATTACATTGTGTTGCATAGTTGCTGTTGTCAAACTGTTTCAGGTTTGAGCAAACAATATTGCATGCAAAACCCATGTAAAAAAAACCTATTAAACCATATGTTGTTACATTATTATTATTATTATTATTATTATTATTATTATTATTATTATTATTATTATTTTTATTTTCAGATATAGTATTGGAGCTCCCTTGATGTGTATAATATTGGGGATAGTGTCTGCAGGATGATGAAAAAGCTAGGAACAAAAAGACAGTGGTCAGAGTATAGCCTAAAGGGACGTAAAAGGAAAAACCATTTCAAGAGCTTCTGATATGCTGGCTTTTGATAAGTATGTATGACTTGATTTTCAGTTGTCTGTTTTTCATATGACTTGCCAGAGATTTGTAAATAAATGGATAAATTACATGTTTCTTCACACACATATACTGCAATTACTTGTATTTGAAGTAACTTGAGACAAAATTTCAAAGTCTGTTTTATAAATACTCCCATTAATTATTGCTGATATTTAGAATAAAGAAATGTGTCCTTTGTTGTGAAACTCCTTTTAAAACATTGTGTTACTCTTGCAGAATCCTGCTTGAAAAATAATGGCAAAGCAAAAATTAATGAAATTGAAGAGGTCATATAGGAGACCCTAAAATATGCAATAAAATAAACCAATGACCTATGTATATGCTGTATATGCTGTGGCACAAATCATACAAGTTGAAATTAACAAATAATTGATACTTAAGGATCATCCATAAAGGATGTCTACAAAACATACTGTAATACAAGCAGTAAGCCAAAAGCAGCTGTTCAACAGATAATACCATAACAGAATATACTAGCTTGCTGACATCCCCAAGGTCCTTAACACCCCCTCCCCATTGTCTGCATTTGACCAACCCTTCCCTCCATCTGTGCAGACATCCTTTATGGATAATACTTAATGCTGGTTAATGTGACTTTTAAATATGTAAGCATTGCTGAGATGATATTTGACTTTGTTTAAGCATTAATTTTTTTTTTAATTTGCAGGTACCTGAGGAGAAGAAACATAAACTTTAGAGTGGAGGAGGAGACTGATTCTGATTCCTAATCTTAATTAAATCTTGAAAATAAACAAAAAGTGATGTTAAAATGTATATTGTATTGTTTCTTTTTTCATTTTTGTCTCTTAAAAACTACTGTCATAACCTTCAGTGTGTAAATTCAGGGTTATTCCTTATCAGGCAAAAGTTGTGTGATTTAACCGTCTACTTTTACTTTACACCCAGTACTTTTAAAAAAATTAATTATCCCCATTGGGGTAGGTCCTCCATAACCCTGGTCTATTTTGTCAACTCACCTGTCCCATTTAAATAAAATGGAAGGCCCTGCTGTAAAGCTTGTTAGGAAAAGTACCCAACAAGAGGATTTGATACTATGAACAAAAAGCAATGTTTGCATATAAACCATGTTAGAAAACCTTCACACTTGCACTGAAACTGATTGCATACTTCAGAATGGACATTATATAATATGTATTGTTCCTAATTTTATTATTCTTTTTTAGTGTATGTACAGATAAATAAAAATTCTAGACTATATTGTGCAGAGTGCATTTTTATATGTCCTACTTTAAACTAATTTTTGATAGCTGACATATCATTACATACAGAGTGCCAATTCGTACAATGTTGGAACAATTAGTGTACTCTGACATATTATTATTATTATTATTGTTATTATTATTGTCAAATGACTGGTGATGTTTGGTTTGTCAAGTCGGTGCAGAACTGACAGCTGATAGGTGACAATAGCAGTCTTGAAATTCCTGCTATTGCAACTCCTAGATGGATGGCAATGTTCACATTTTTGCAGTGTTTTCGATTTGGACATTCTTGCCAGCAGTGGGGAATGTGAGTTTCAGAAACACAACTAGCTTTCATATGATTTCCATATAGATTTGCAATGTTGTGAAAATGTTGTAGGAAGGTTATTTTATAACGTTAAACAACAACATTGCCACAACCTTACTGCAACATCGCTGCAACGTTATTGCAACGTGGAATTGTTAGCTGGGCAGTCGGATTACACGCATCTTAATAAATATTGTTCAGTTCTGCGAATTCACTATCGGATATCACTGAATCGTTGAGCCCCGTTGCTATTAGCGATGATAGTTGCTCACAGTCATGTGATGCCACTGATAATGATAACGCTTCGGTTATGTTCATGTAATTTCTCAGTCGTGCACGTCAATATTTTACTTGGTACGATATTAAAAATATTAGTGGCGCTGGCGCATAAAGCGATTTCTATCACTGATGATATTACATATGTTGCCGATAATGTGCCGAATAAAATTATAGCAGCAACTATGTCCAATGACAAGTATACTACAATGTCGACAACCGTGATGGATCTGTAGTTTTTTAACCTGCGTGCATATGCCTGTCAATGATACTTTGCAATGATGCTTGCTGCAAGCTCACTTGTTTCAAATCTGTATGTGTTTACAAGTTCCCGAAAGATTTTAGAATGCTGCTGTTTCCAGCTCCGGCTATTCACGAGATGGTAAGGATTCAATTGTTGGTTTGGGTCCACTGGATCATGACCCGGCAATAGCATTTGAGGAGTAGGGCTATTTATAGCACTGTTAGCAGTATTATTATGCTAGAATTCTTCAATTAGTTGTTATGTAAGAGTCTCCTTGCTCTGTTGGAAATTTGAGCTTGTCAGTAGTTATTTCTAGCATAACCTTCTTCTCGTGCCTAGTTACGAGAAGGAAGAAAGCTCGGCATTCTTAAGAATAAGGGTCACACCTATGTTGCATCTTGTGGGGATAAGCTTGGCTGCAAAGAGGTGGGGTCGCTGTAAAATACAAACAGACTATCTCTCTTGCTTTTGGACTTTACAATTAAAAGACACAAAGGAGTTCTGCCTTTTTATACTCTGAGTTTTAGGAATCACGCACGACCTTGGTTAAAGTCACGCATGTCCATGTGTAAAATTCAAGGATGCCCTTGTTTCTAGACCAAAAAGCAGAGAGCTCTAAAGGTTTGTCTCTTAAGCGAATGACCTTTAAAGTCGTATGATGCTTACATTTGTTGCAAGTGAGACCATTTATCTACCATGAACTTTTAAACCAGACAGTTATAAATTTGCCGAATCAATTTGTGACAGTTTATAAAGACCGCGAGCTTTTACAGGTAAATCGTGTTATTGTTCCATTCGCGCTATGAACTTTCGAACTGGGCCCCTCTTTTGATCCTACCTACCAAACCTATTGATGAAGGCAATAATGACAATATACAATAGTGTGACCGACAAGTTAATTCAGTACATATGAGCAGACTGTTTTTTTTCCCTCTAATAGTTTCACATAGTCTAGCAAAACTTAGATGTTATTATTTCTTTGACAAATTGGTATCTTAATAATACCTTCTGGGTTATTTGAATCTAGTCCTCGAGGCTCGAAAAGAAAAAATATAAGTCTACAAAAAAGGTAAAAATATTTTTAAAAAAAATACAATGCATTGATAAAGGCTTAGAAATAGGAAAAGACAATGAAAACAAAATTCATTGTGATACATTCATGAGAAATTACAAAAAATATACATACTATAATATTCTGTGTGATACAAGTATAGTAAATGAACAATGCAACCTGTTTTTTTTATTATTCAAAAGAATACATTGAAAAATACATTCTACAACATTCAATGAATTTAAAATTATAATATAAAATTATAATTGAAAATTACAATGAAAAACATTGTCAGGCACGATATCAGAAAAAAGAGAATATATAGTGAGAATCTGCAATGCAAAAAAATGTTTTTTACATTGTTATTTATGTTTGTTTTTTTAAAAAATTCTACATGACCTACTTTACAACTAGTTACGTTAGACGATTTAATATCAGCATGCAGTTGTTTTTTTATTACGTTAGTTTACTTTTTGTGTTATTATTTTATTATTATTTCTATTTCATGTTAAATAACTTCAGTAGAACATAATTAAAATTGCTGTGTAAGCGCTAGGTTAATCGGTGAAGTTAATTTATCTGAACAATTATATGTCCGTCATATGTCATAAACCTAGGATCAAGCGCTCACTAGAACGGCCTGTTCATAATATTGAAGTGATACTCCTTATAATTAGGATGTAAATTATGACTTCCCAATATATTATTTCATGCATGAGACAACTAATATTTTAATTTAGGAAGATATCTAAAATGTGTGACATAATGCGGTATGATCTCTTGTAAACCAAGTAACTGTATAATGTTTATTCGTGATGCTTTCATTAAAACTAGTATTGATTGTTACATCTTGAATGTCATCTGGACAACTGGGGTATGTAGCGCAGTATATAGGTCACGATCTTTACGTGTTGCTATAAATATCATAAACAGTAATGTGGATCCTTCGGCGTTCTTGAATAACATATGCAATTGATAGATGCGATCGTTCGATTTGATCTATAAATTCCATTAAAACATGCTGTGAAATCAGTATAGCAGGTGAACTCGTCTGCTGAAAATTTCGCTGTAGGACTAATTCGCTGAGTCTCAACCGTTTGAGCTGGAATCCTTTCTTTTATTTTCTAATATTCTTCACAAATTTTTCGACAATGGCAAGCATCGCTTGATCTAATAGTATAAGCGTTTTGAGTTTGGACCAATCGCCGTTAACATGTTCTAATTCTATTATCAACTTGTCAGGTATAGGAGGAAAAATCATATCAAGCAATATTACCGAAAGTTTAAATTTCATTATTCTGTTGCGTCAGCATATTTGTATAACTTGCTAAATGTTGTGATGTTTTCATTGTCAGCATTCCAAATAGATATTTACCTATTTTATCAATGAAGGGCAAAACTTCTCTCATGATACATTTGAAGAATGCAAAACACCTTTCTGAATTAACTAATTCATTAATAAGATTGTTATATTAAACTGCATATTCATTGTTATTCGTATTGACTTTAAGTGTGAAAGAATATCATTTATGTAACTACATTTGACATCTCTGTGTCAATATTCGATAATTTCGACTGAATAAAAGCCTGACTTAAAGATGCGAATCCGCTTATCGGCTGTATCACAAAATAGTGGGAGTGGTTAGAGATAACTGTTAGCGTAAATTGTTTTTGTTCTGTTACTGCGGATACTGAATTCAGAGTTTAAAAAAAAGAATACAATCCTACGAACCAAATCCATATTCCATCCATACCTTAAAGAAAAAGAAAATAGTTGAGAATTTGGATATCCATGAAAAGAAAAGAATGAGAAGAAAAGAAGTAGAGGGCACGAGGAAATGCTGGAATGGTAGAAAGGACAAGAAGTATCTCTCTCATGTATGAAGGATAGTCTTCCCAAAATTCGTTTTGAATTCAACGACGAAATATTCGACCTAATCGTTTACGGTGTGTGTTCGATTGTGTGTGTGCTCTGTGAAAAACATCCTTTAATGCCGAAGAAACATTCTCCGTTGGTTGCCATGATGGCTTGGATCCATCTGACCATTTTACCAAGTAATGTTATTTAATAATGTTTAAATGTGTTGGCGTGTACAAGTGATTTCATCTCCTTATTATCGGAACAACGGCGTAATCTGTAGGTATTTTTCGGACCTAATTCAGTGATGTAATATGGACCTTCCCAACGGGGGTAAAGTTTTCTTGACAACCCTACGGGTATGTGGGCGATTTGTATATGGACATAATCTCCAACGCGAAAGGATGGTTCTTTAGTTTTCTGATCGAACCTGTGTTTGGTTGCGAGTTGCGCTTCGCGTGTATTCGCTTTTGCTAATTCCTGAACTACTTTCAATCTCTGAACTAACTGATCTACATATTGTTTTGTTTGTTGCTGTGCAGTCTTTCGAGGTGTAAGAGATACATCTAAAGGTAAGGTCATTTCTTTCCCAAAGACTATGTAATAAGGTGAATAGCCAGTTGAGTTAGTAGCTGGGCTCATTCGGAATGTCATCGTTACACTGGACAAAAGTGAGGGCCAATCATCTTGATGCTGGTTACAGTAGGCACAAAGCGATTGACTAATTGTACTATTTAAACGTTCGCAGGCAGCGTTAGCTTGAGGGTGGTATGAACTAGTATGGTGACGTGTTACTTGAAATAGTTCACAGAGTGCAAGAATCATCTGGGACATAAAGTTTCGTTTTCGATCACTAACAAGTGTTCTAGGTGCACCATAACGTGTGAATATTTCGTTGTACAAAACATTGGCAATTTCCATTGCTGTTTGAGAACGTAAGGGAAAGGCTTCAGACCAATGTGACAAACTATCTGTCACCAATAAGATATACTGATAACCTTCCTTACTTTTTGGCATGCACAAAATGTCCATGTGCCATCGAGACAATACATCTTCTGGAGGCAATGGGTGTAATGGAGCCTATCGAGCATTTGTATCTCGTTTAATGAGTTGACACTGAGAACATGACGTAATGTAGTCATACACATTTTGATACATTTTAGGCCAAAAATACTTTTGTTTGATAGCTTGATATGTTCTTTGGACACCTAAATGACAACCTCCTGCTTTTGAATCATGATAAGACAGAAGAACATTCTGTCTTAAATTTGTTGGTAATGCAACTTGTTTTATGAACTGATCTGATGAAGTTCTGTGTTTCGCTCGTGGCTGAAAGAAATGATGTAAAACACCATTAAAAAGTTCATATTGACTTGCTTCATACGGAATTGCTTTTGCACGACGAGGATTATCGGGCAATATTCCTTGCTCTAAGTAAACATAGATATCCCTGAAATCAGGGCACTCGCGCTGATATTGTGCGATATCTGGTAAGTCAGACGAAGAATCACTGTGTGTGTTATCATTAGTGTGTACTGCGGATATGATTGGGGTGTTTCCCTTATTGTAATAAAATGTAACTTCAGTTAATTCATTCTGAATGGAAGAAACGACTGGTTGTGATTGAGTATGTGATGTGCCTGTAATTTGGGGATTCCTTCTCTTCAGAGAGGTGTTATGTGGTTGTTCGTAGTCCTGGCGTAAAAGTGCGTCAGCATTTGTGTTTTTATATCCTGGGGTGTATACGATATCGAAATCGTATTCTTGTAAGCGAAGTGACCAGCGAATTAGTCTATTTGAAGTGTGTTTAACTGTCTTAAGCCACACGAGCGCTTTATGATCTGTAATGACATTAAATTTCTTGTGTGAGAGATAAACATAATATGTTCTAATGCCTTCTAAAACAGCTAAACATTCTTGTTCAGTAACTGACCATCGTTTCTCAGCATATGTCAAAGCTCTACCACCATCTTCTGAGCATGGAAACGCACTTGTTTGACATATATATATATATATATATATATATATATATATATATATATATATATATATATATATATATATATATATATATATATATATATATATTCTAAAGATACATGTAAATTTATTTATGTTGAAAATAAATACAATACATATTACAATACTTATTAAATAGTTCTTCCACAATCTAGTATTTCATTTGTCCATTCATTTTTCTGTATTTTTGAATACAAGTGATTTAAATATTTAAAGAGCCTAAAATTCAATAACTGTAATAAATGTATTTTATTTTATTTATTGTAAGGTAAAGACCTGAAAAAGATCTGTGAATGTTATACTTTTGATATAAAGAATATATATTTATTCTCAATTAAATTATAACATGAAGCTAGTAATTATTTCAAACAAATACTAATGAACAGCGAAGCTGTAAAATATTTCGTTACATTATGATTGTGGAAGAAGGGAACTCAATAATATTATATTATAAATACAATGAACATCAATTTAGTAAAATATTAAATCAGTAAAATATTTCATAGTAGAAAAGAGAATTCACTATTACATTATATTAATGAAATAAAAATAATTCAGAAGAATACCACAACTCACTATAAAATCTTTAACTTCCAAAAGCGAGTATAAAGCATAAGTTTCTTACCTGTAAGAAATAGACATGATACTCCTTTGAGCATGGAAACGCACTTGAGAATAACCAGTCCAGTGCCTATTTTTATATCCTGGAACTGGCAATTAACAGCGCTTCATCCAAGGTCAAAAGAAGTCCGTCTAAAAATCACGCGTGGTTCTTGCGTGCTATCCAAGGACAGCTTTAACTTTATATCAAGTTTTAGTGGGAGGGGGGTAGAGTGTGAGTGTGTGGACGGTATTTTTCCAAGTAACGACCTTTTGGATCATGTCCATAACCTTCCAGTGGTCATTCACATTGTGAACTTAATTAATTTAATTATTCCCTAGGGTGATTATCAATTACTTTGTTCCCAACATCACAACGCAATTTAATAAGGTTTTATTGATTGAATGGTGAGATAAAACATTATTTGGCTTCTATCCGATTGTTGAACTATTGAACTGGCTTCTTAATTAGGCTTTTTCCATTACCAAGTGAAAGCTGAACAATAATAAATGCCTAATCTAAATTCATTTCAATGTCCTTTTTATATTCAGGATATGAATTATTGATTGGAGCACGCTTCTCCTACACTCCAAATCAATATCAAAGCACTATCTTAAATTTGGATGTTTTTATCTTCCAATAACTAGAGATTTCAATATGTTGTACACAAATTAATATTTTCGTTTCTTTCTTTTAGAATTGATATCGTGATATATACTCTAAGTAATTAATTAAGACGTTTTGGCGACAAATTCAAGACACCAACAATACGTCATTGCGTTTAAGTTTCTGTCTTCGGAATCGAATACGAGTATTTTCTCGGTAGTTTGATTTAACTCCACTGACACTGTTCCAAAAAATTAATCAGTGGAATGACGCCATGGGTATGTGGTAAATATCATAAATCACGCAGCGCTAAGCATGGAGAACCTCTACACACCGGAGACCTTAGCGGTATGTTTGATGGAGTTGTCTTATTGTGATATGTTACCGAATCCGACGCTACTGTGTATATTGCAACAATGGCACGGGTATGAATTGTATTTTTTTAAAAATCTTTTTCATGTTTTACATTTTTGTAAGGTTTATTCGGGCGACCATAGGATTTCCAAATAAATCAGTTGCGACTATACTTATCTTTCTGCGAAAACTCTACGACTACCAGGTACTTTAGCCTCATGGTACTGAGATTACCATGAAACTATCATTAACAATGGCGCTTAGTAGGCTTAGAATTCAATATGTTTCACTGTTTAATTTTGATTTGTTTGATGCTGCCCGTTGATTAAACATAAACAGTTTCAGAGGTGTTTTCAAGCGCGATCAATTAGCCCAGAAACCGAATCGCTTTGAAACTGGTATCATTAATCTCGACTGAAATTCCGGTCCAGCTACTCATTCGGTTGCAGATGCTGTTGATACAGGTAGTGTTACTTATTTTGATTCATATGGATTGGCACCACCAAAGAAATTTCTTGAAAGTATCAGCAGATTTGCTAGCATTCCACTCTGGTAATCAACACTGCCAACTTAGACAATAACAGATAAGGCTATATGTGGTCGTGCATCGCTAGTGGTGCTAGATGCTATATGAAGGTCATGGACCACTGGTGGTCCACGACTGCATAAAATCGTACATGCATTCTTTAATGAATGGTATACTAGTCGTCCTTTTAAACAGTTTAGTAGTTTATAATGGTAGATATTTACAGAAGATCTTCTACTGCTAGCGGAAAGGTTCATAAATCTTGTATCGGTGATGTTGATTTGTCAGCATATGCAATAAAAGATGAGTTAGCTAATCTTATGAACCTCGCTTGGATTGACAAGGTTGAAGTTTTTGTTTTTCGGGATCAGCATGGACGGCTAAAGGCATGTGATATCAAGTAGGTCGATATTATCCTGCGAGTTTCACGTGTCTTATTTACTGATGGCGGAAAAATCAAAGACTCAAGTAAATCAATCGGAGGGACCATATGGAAAATCTCTAAAACCGGCGTTAAAATGACTTATTAAATCACCATGGCCGGAAATATCATTGCTAATTTGAGAGAACCAGAAACAATGACGTTATAACGAAGAAATACGTGGACAAGAACGACATCGCGATAAGGACTTTGTCAATAACAATGAGTGATGGATTGTACAATTTCTGATGAGTTTATGTTGTGGTTGTCTGTGTTTTGGACGGCGACAGTGTACAGTGAGTAATTAGGTGTTGGTGATGATCCGAAAGTGAAATCTGCGTTCCATCACACGTGGGTTTGCTGATAGTCATGCCTTTCAAACTAATGCCAGTGAACCTTTGGCAATAATATCACTAAAAAGTCATAATTGAAGGTATTTTACATTAACGTATGATTTGTATTGATTGTCAGACAGTTGAAAGTCCAGTACTGAGAAACAAATGTAGAGCATATATAGTACAATTTATTGTGTTCTATGACCTGTCAATGCAGCATTTGATAAAAGTTTAAAATAAAATCTTTATTATTAATGATACACACATTAATTTTTAATATGTTATGTAAATTGACTTTGAAAATAAAAAAAATTATAAATATTTTAAAAAATTTACTTTATTTTAAAACTTTAAATGAATTTTAAATTTTTTTTAAAAAAATCCCCCATATGCACATATATAATATTTATTAGGAATTATATTAAATAATATCAGCATGAATATACTCCTACACCATATACAAGCTCCAATGATGGATATTTGTCAAATTGTGGTAGATAAAATATCTTTGTAAGTCAAAATGAGACCTTTAAAATATATGAAGGCAAAATTGTATTTTGTATTGTGCCTTTAGGTCAATGAAACTATTTATTAGGGGTCCCAACAGTTAATTTATATTTTTATGATGTGGTGACTTTCTGAGTAACATATATCTGCTTGTATAGCTATCAGTAATTGTTTATGAACATATTTATAGGGTATTTAGTGGGAGGACAGAGATGAAAACTTTATACTAAAAAAAGTTTGACAAGTTCTCTACAAAATATTTTTAAGCTGTCACAGAATGAAATACAGGTCAAAGGGATAAAATATATTTTTCCCAGGCATATTTACTTTTGCATGTAAGAAAACAGCAAAATGAAGTAAGTTGAACAAAAAATGCATTCCATTTTATTGTTCAATTGGATTAAGATTATGATTGATGTAGTGTGGCATTGAGGCCTAGATGATATTATGGGAATTTTAATGATCCATTTTGCTTTATGCATTAATAATTACTAATAATATTTGTTAACTGACACTAAAGGATACATAAAATATATTGAAACAAATAATTTGAACTTAACTTAGTACAACTGATCTTAACATGGTTAACAAATATGCATATATTTTAGAATGTTTGGGATCAAAAGTTGACATTCAATACATCATATAGGCTGACATTGTACCTATGATGAATCTGTAAGCCTCAGTTCTCTCTGTGAGCACTTCAAATGTCCCAAAATATTATTTCCATCATGAAAATGCCTGTGTATGGTAACATATTTCAATTTAGTACTTTGATAAAGCACGGCATTGTAGCATCAGCCGATATCTGATTCCACTGAATCATTTAGCTTAATAACTGATAACCAACACTCTTAAAAGTACACTACAAATGCTCAAACAGATCATTTGAATTATGTTTACACATGTGATTTTAACAAGTTCATTGTATATGTCCCACACATGTCCATCCTTGTTTACAAATTTTGGAGATCAGAATTTCACATTTGATTGATGATATAGAATATGTTGGTACCTATAGTTGATATGTGTGGCCACATTTGGCTGTATTCACTCACAATATCTAAAATTATTATTTTCATTGTGAATAATATTGCTTATAGTAATATATTTTAATTTGGTACATTTTCATTGGACTTTTCTGTATACTGGCATGTGCTAATGTTTGCACCAATGATTAAACATCACCGTTCCCAACATTGCCTTAAAGTTTATGCTACATACTCCACCTGAGTAGTTTTTTAACATGTAAATGGTTAAATATCGTTCTAGAAACATCATCTAGTTTTAAGATGCATTTATCACTTTAATACATGCCCATTGCTTCACATTTCTGAGCGTCACTCTGTCATGTTTACTATTTTTACCCATGCTTTCAACCTGTATGTTATTTTGATATCACCGTATCTGACACATTTTAACTTCATTTTCCTACATCTTACTATTTTCTGGAATTAAGTGAAACATGTTATATCTTTTCCAGTCTAGCCTGGTATCTGGAACAAAGTGTTTGAATTGGATCAGTTTCGAAGACATTCTTGATTTACAGTAATTGTTGAATCAAGTACGACTGATGACGCCATTACATTATTTTAGCTGTAAATAGGATAAAGTAAATAATTCATCATAAAAATCACATAAATTATAATAATTTAATATATTGTTATTAAAACAAAAAAATAATAAATGATAATGTATGTGTGTACACTAATTTATACAATGAGAACATGTAAATAAATGTGTATATCGAGTTTCAGTGCACTTCGGTGTGTCACGAACGATCGGTGTGTCACGAACGATCGTCACACATCCTAAAATAAACCATTTTCGATACGCTTTTTACAAATTTAGCTTTTCATTACCTAAATGCTAAATTCATATTTTAAGTTTTTAAATATTTTTAAGTATGAATAAATTAAGCAGATATAGTTTAACACTTTATATGGCGATTCAATAGTTTCAAGCAATATTTGGCTAAATAAGTGTTACAATTCACGTTAAAGGCATGGTCCTGGCAGGTCGAGAACAGGTACGGTGACCTGAATCCAGCTGGAAAAACCCAATTATTCGGCTAGCTTTCAATATCAAAGGCATTTCAACAACAGGCGACAGTATCAGTTTATAGCTTTTAAGTGAAAAAACAAAAGATACATCCAAATGACGTACAGTTTACATTGGAAACGGAGCTTGAAACTTTTGAAAAAGTTTTAAATATTTTAATGACATTTTTGTCCAGTTCAAGCTAAACGACTCAAATATTAAACAAGCGTAAGGTAATGTATCCTAGAAGAAATTAATAGTGACGCGTGAATATTTCATCGTTTTGTTTCACTCGCTTATCCCCCGTACTTCTTTTGTTTATAAGTCCACACGAGTCTGACGTTTTACCAATAAGTACGATGAAATCTCTTGACAACACGAAATCACCCAATCGGTACTATAAATTAACAGCATTAATTAATAGTACTGATTTAGGTGATTTCTTGTTGTCAGAGATTTACTTTTATTGATAAAACCCGAGACTCCTGTGGTAAGGAATACTCTGTGTCTCGGCTTACTTTTAGTACAAAATTGGTCCAATAGCTTTTAATTTAATTCAACTTTTCTTTTTTAAGAGCTAATTTTAGATAACATAACCTTTATTCAACACCCAGGTCATCATAACCATTGTTTTCTTACCTAAAAGCTACATTCACTTTTAAGTATTGTATTTTTAATTTGATTTGATTTCTTATATGTGTTTCATATCTATATATTGTGCTGTGTTTGAATATCTTACAAATCATATTTTATTTCATGACTTGATATTGATATCATTGATATTATGTCATGTAGATAAAAAGCTTAGGTTGAATTGTTGTGACAATCAAACCAACAAAAAATGAATCTTGGTATCTCACATTATCAATAAATAAATTTTATATTATTTTATCTCTTCCTAATCTGAGTTTACTGACCTTTCCCAACACCTTGCATAATTATTTGAAGTTATAACAAGTTTCCTCTGACCTAAATTTCAATCCTTAACAATCTTTGGACAGTTATGAACATCAGAGAAAACCAGGACTTGGGAATATTTAGAGTCATGTTCAGTTTCAGTTATAACTACAATGTTTGCCAAACTGTACAAAAGTGTACACAGTATAACATAACTCAAACATAGAAGTTTAATCGAACTGATCTAGAGCTCAAGCAGTTGTGATTCTGAATGTTAGGTGTAGAATAGTCGGACATTTACATCTAACACATTGGTACTCTTCATGCCATACTTTGCTCAGATTGCAATTTATGTCCATTACTCTTATTTATATAGCTTTTATGTGAAATATATATATATATATATATATATATATATATATATATATATATATATATATATATATATATATATATATATATATATCCTTAGGAATATTTGATTATAATTTAGGCTGCAACAAGCATATTCTTCATGAAATATTGGTAACGTAACATTATAGAAGGCACATGAAGATATAATGCTTTTGTACTATATAGGACTAATAAATTCTTCATCTGCTTACAAACTTCATACAGAGTTTATTTTTAACATAAAATGTTACTCATCAATGGGTGTGTTACCAACAAGCAATTCTTCACAAGTAAATAATATGGTTTACAGATTTTGTTCAGTATTGTTAGCTAACTCAAGCTAATAAATGATATACAGTACCACCATTCCTCACCATTATAAGCTATTTTCTAATGATTCCATGTTTGAACTGAAAATCATTATCACACTTCAAAATGAAGAATTCTCAGAAAAATCTAAAAATGTCCTTGTAACCAAAGATATTAAAATGTTTATTTAATTTGAACAGGTAGTTCCTGCAGCACTGACAGTGTTATGTATAATAGTTTACGTGGTTGTTGAGCTTGTAATCCAGGCCTCTCAATGACCTGAGCCCTTGGCTCAAATATGAGAGAAATTTTCAGACAATACACAGTCTCTCTGTGTTTAACATTCTCACAACATGCATCATTTTCCCCCATTATACTTACCTTTTTCAATTTCTGGTCAACCATGACCAATCATCCGAATAGCTAATTGCAAAACTTAAGTGAAAAGGCATGAAGCCAGTGTGACTAATTAACAGTTACTCCTTCTCTGATATGATGACATAAAAGCAACAGATGTTCTATTTAATGTATATGGCAGCATGTGCAGTTGTTCACCAAGTCATTTAGTTTCTTTACATTCTTCTCTTGCTTTGATTTAACACATGCATCTATGGCATCAAATTTAAGATTAATTTATTGTAGGTAACTATACTACTTTGCAGTCATCATTTTGCACATCAATTTTGAGAGTTTTTTAAACAGTATATAGAACTGTCTGTCTTCTTTACATAGCAAAGCAACCATCAACAGAAATGAAATAACCTATGGTTAAATTCATGATAGCTATAGGTGGTTCTACAATGTATGACATCTACCTTGTTGTTTGGGTGCACATGCTGACAATCAGAAATGCCATGCATACATTTGTTAAGTAAAAGAACAGAATAAAGTAAACCCTGGTATACAGATGCTAGAGTGTAGTATGATATAAAGCTTACTAAACATTTGTTTCTCTCTAATGTGATATTATGAGAATTTAATCAAGATATCCAGAAATATAATAAAAAAATGATCATGTACATTTTCATTTTTTTCCATTTTTTTGAAGGTACTCATGAATTTGCAACATTGACATAGGCTTGTGGCTCATGTGTGAATAGATAATGAATCCTCATCCAAAACCTCTGATGAGAGTCAAGTATACATTTACAAGCAATACATTAAAACAAGTCATTTACACATATACATTCTGCAGGCTTGGTTACAGCACATGTTAATTTCTTAAAATATGGCTCCTGATAATATACTGAATGTTGGGCTTAGTGACCACTATTCTACCTTTATGACAATAAAGATTAAGTGTAAGAGAAATTGGAAAAATACATACAAAACTTACAGATTGTTAAAAAATTTGAATGAAGAGCTATTTCTTGATGACTTATCCATTGAATATAGTTCAAAACTTTTGATGACAGATGAAGCTCTGAGGGTGTGGACTGACATATTTATGGATGTAGTTTCTAAGCATGCACCACTGAAAGTACATTGAGTAAAGTATGAAATCCAACCTAATTGGAATACTACTGAATTCATACATTCTATGAGAACAGTAGACCTACTCAATGCTATGGGAAACCATGCACAATATAAAGTATGGAGAAATAAAATAACAGGTATGATTAAATTTTTTTTATTATCAATCAATACTTTAAAACAAAACAATCAACACAAACTCCATTTGAAAAATCATTAATGAATTCATTGGGGGAACACACAATGATTTGAGAAATAAAATTTGTTCATTTCGGGTAAATGACACCATATACACTGATGACACTGACATCGCAAATGTGTTAATGATTTTTTTCATCAACATTACCAAAAAGATTTTTTAAAAAAAAACAGTGACAGAAAATGACTTTAATGAGCTGAAAAAGTTCTGCAATAGTAAAATCTTAAAAGAGGTGTGTTTCTTTATCCCACCAGTACCAAAATCCTTTGTTAAAAAGGTGAACTTGATACCAAGAAAGCTTTAGGACTTGATCAGATAGTTCATAACTTATAAAAACTTCTGCCTCAGCTATATATGATAGCATAACATTCAAAATCAATTTAAGTATTGCAACCTCATCTCTCCCCAGACTATGGAAAACTGAAAAATTAATGCCTATTCACAAATCTGGTTGTAAAGATGATGCTGATCACTGCTGGCCAATATCAGTACTACCAAACTTGATTGAAAAACATGTCCATGACTCATTCATATCATATTTAACCAAACAATTGCTGTTACACTCTAATCAATCAGTATTTAGACAGAAACATTCATATGGGACTGCCTTGATCACCCTAACTGATAAATGGCTTCAAGCATTTGATCAAGGTAAAATAATAGGATCTGTATTTTGTAGATTTCAGGAAAGTTTTTGACATGGTGGATCATGAAATCCTTTTGAAGAAACTGAACATCTACCAATGTGATGAAAGCACCGTTAGATAGTTTACTTCATACTTAAATGAGAAAACACAACATGTTTATATAAATAAAGTTCTGTCTGAATCTAGAAGAATTAGCTGTTGAGTACCACAAGGCTCAATTCTAGGCCCATTATTGTTTATATGGTTTATTAATGACCTACCGCTTTTACAATGGACTCAATATTGTCCACAGATCTCTATGCAGATGACATAACACTATCAGACGTCCAAAACACAAAGCATGAAGTGTAAATTTCTTTGCCATAAACAAACTAGACATCTGGTGCACATACAATGACATGGTGGTAAATGCTGGTAAAACTAAAATATTACTTATATTGGCAAAGCAAAAGAGAACAAATCTTGATAGTGATGAACCATGTCTGAATGGAAGGATACAAATATGCAAATAGTCTGTCATGATAGACTACTTGGTGTTTTGGTTGATAATAATCTACCATGGACTGAACATATCAAACATATCTGTAAAAGTTTGTGGCTTCTCAGCAGGATAAGACATTTGCTCCTTGAAAGGCACAGAAAACTATGTTATAACAGTTACATACAACCATATTTGGTCTACTGTAATACAGTATGAGGTAATTCAAATGATAGAAACAAAACTAGATGATCTTCAAAATTAGCATTAGGGTTAATATTAGGAAAACCAAGGAAAATTTAGTTGATAAGTTAAAAATATTACCTATTAAAGACCAAATCTGGTTCAGAAATGCCAAATTAATGTACAGGATATCCAGTAATAGTGCTCTTGAATATTGCCAATTACTATTCCATTATAGGCTACCTGGTAACACTTCCCTCCTGCAATCAATGTCTATCACACAGTATAAAATTCCCAAACCAAAAAAGGATTTATTCACCAAAAGTTTCCAATACTTTGAAATCTTGGCCTGGGATAGTATTCCTGTTGAGATTAGAAATGCCCACTGTATTTCTTTCTTCCAAACCCAGTGGCTTTAGCGATGCAGTTAAATAATATAAATTTTCTTTGTATGAGGGCTGCAAGGTAGAGTAGTTCTTCAGCTAATTGTGTTACCCTCTGTAAATAAAGTCACTATTATTATTATTATTATTATTATTATTATTATTATTATTATTATTATTATTATTATTATTATTATTAAGTAATCTGATAGGGTTATGTCCCATTGTCACAAAGACTGTTCATTTTTTATGGAATATATGACACCATCATCCAAAATGTTTGTCACTGACCAGAATTTCATATTTTAATTAAAGTTTTTTGCCTAGAATCTGTATTGTATTGACTGTACATATTCTGGCATTATACTGGTTCTTATCAAAACTGCCAACATGAATTCCCTTTTCTTGATAAAATTTCTTAATATTTTCATATTTTGAGATAAAAGTTCATTTATCCTTTTATTCACAATAATAAATTATAATTTATATGTGACTTTGTTTCTTAAAATAGCTAAAATTGAAGCATATTAACTCATCTATGGAATTATTTCTTATCAATCACTTTTACAATACTGAAATCATTTTTTTTAATGATATGTTCTATTTCACTGCATGCATTTGAATGATATGTTCTATTTCACTGCATGCATATGAATGATATGTTCTATTTCACTGCATGCATTTGAATGATATGTTCTATTTCACTGCATGCATTTGAATGATATGTTCTATTTCACTGCATGCATTTGAATGATATGTTCTATTTCACTACATACATTTAAATATGTTCTATTTCACTGCATGCATATGAATGATATGTTCTATTTCACTGCATGCATTTGAATGATATGTTCTATTTCACTGCATACATTTGAATATGTTCTATTTCACTGCATACATTTGAATATGTTCTATTTCACTGCATACATTTGAATATGTTCTATTTCACTGCATACATTTGAATATGTTCTATTTCACTACATACATTTAAATATGTTCTATTTCACTGCATGCATTTGAATGATATGTTCTATTTCACTGCATGCATATGAATGATATGTTCTATTTCACTGCATGCATTTGAATGATATGTTCTATTTCACTGCATACATTTGAATATGTTCTATTTCACTGCATGCATATGAATGATATGTTCTATTTCACTGCATACATTTGAATATGTTCTATTTCACTGCATACATTTGAATATGTTCTATTTCACTGCATACATTTGAATATGTTCTATTTCACTGCATACATTTGAATATGTTCTATTTCACTGCATACATTTGAATATGTTCTATTTCACTGCATACATTTGATTGATATGTTCTATTTTACTGCATGCATTTGATTGATATTTTCTGCTTCATTGCATACATTTGAATGATATTTTCTATTTCACTGCATACATTTGAATGATATTTTCTATTTCACTGCATACATTTGAATGATATGTTCTATTTCACTACATACATTTGAATATGTTCTATTTCACTGCATACATTTGAATGATATGTTCTATTTTACTGCATGCATTTGATTGATATTTTCTGCTTCATTGCATACATTTGAATGATATTTTCTATTTCACTGCATACATTTGAATGATATGTTCTATTTCACTGCATACATTTGAATGATATTTTCTATTTCACTGCATACATTTGAATGATATTTTCTATTTCACTGCATACATTTGAATGATATGTTCTATTTCATTGAATACATTTGAATGATTTGTATTATTACAGTAAGTACAGTTAAGTGATTTGTTTTATGTCCAAAACTGGGAGTGATTTGTTTAATTTCAGGAAATAGTCATTTGAGTGATTTGTTTTATTTCTTTGAGTATATTGGAATGACTTGTATTATAAGAAGTAAATACATTTGAGTGATTTGTTTTATATCCGTAAAAGAGAGTGATTTTTTTTTTAATATTAGGGAGTACTTGTGTTTTTTTTTCATTGAGTACATTAAGTGATTTGTATTATTTCAGTGCATGCATTTAAGTGATTTTGATTTCAGTGAGTTCATTTTAGTATTTGTTTTATTTCAGTGGGTACATATCATTTCCTTTATATAATTTGACTTAGGAGCATTATTTGGTATGTTCTTATATGTATAAAATATTATATATCACCATCCTTCCAACCTTTCTACTCTTCTCTCTTTTGATGGCTACATCAGTATCATGGATACTTTGATATTTATATATTTTCTATTTTACAGAATAATATAATATCAAAGGATGAAATTATGATGGTCATAAATGCAGCCTTATCCCTGACCTGTGTACAGAATGCCATCTAATATGACGGTCACAAAGCTACTTCTTCCAATTGCTTTCCTGCTTTCTACATTATCATCAAATTTTGGATATGGTGAATCACTAGGTAGACTTTTGCTATTTTGTACTTGTAATAATTGGTTACCTATTGTTGACCATTCTTCAGCAATAATCTGAGAGAGATATATTGTCTAACATTTTAAATAGTGTTGGAAATAATAGTTTTATTATTTCAAAAACTATAATACTTGATGATACTTTAATGACTAATTGGCTTTGGAATAGATTTACTGTCTTTATGTCTGTCCATCCGTCTGTTTTGTTTCTTTCTGTTTTAGTTTTATGTGGAAGTATGTTTTAAAAAATCACATCATTTGTGCATTCATCAGTTCTCAACATATTCAAAAAGGACCTTCACTAGTGTATTATTGTATAAAATATAGTCAAGCATTGGTCACCTCCAGCAAAATGACCTATTAGTCAATTAGGACTATTAAAATGACCAATTAGTCAATTAGGATTTCTGTTATTATTTATTGCTAAAATGCTTTTTATTTAGCTTTGGATGTTGACATAAATAGTTCCAATTGTAAAAAGACATCATGTGGATTCTTATTTGTTGATCATTACATAATCATTTATTAACAGCATTGAATAAATTAATAATGATTAGTCCAATAAAAGTATTTGTGGTTCTGGTTGACCCTATTTTTCCTGATGTTTCTACATCTATCTCTGGAAAGAAAAGAAATTGGGGATACAAATAATTAACAAAGGAATGTAACTATTATCATAGTTAAATTCAGGATGTGAATGAAACTTATTTTCTAGGTTATGTTTCATTTAAAACCATACAGACCCAAAAAAGAACCAAACAGCCCCTAAAAAACAGGAACAAAAAATATTTATATTGACCTACATTCCATATTTTTTAGAGTAATGTATTCAGAACCTCATATTATTTTTTGCCTTATTGACTTCTGATTCCCAACACTAATCAATGTAGTAATTGATGTGTTATATTTTGTACACAATTTGTACATTCTGGGAATTAAGATGTGATGATGATAAGCGATGTTTGCCATGTCATTTTAATGGTATTTGGCTGATACACTGGACACATATTTTTTGGAAAATGAACTGCTATTAGTAAAATGATATCATAAATACCAGTCTGTATACAGCATTCTTGTTTTTTGAAGGTGTACTTCTTTCTGCTATATGCCTGACTTAAAGCATTATTTTAACTTTTCCTGATTTATCATTTTATGTAGTTTTTTCAATAATAATAATAATAATAATAATAATAATAATAATAATAATATTCAGTGGTACCCCTCTCATGATGTCACAATTTTGCACTGAAAAGCTAGCTTTATAAAAAAGGCAGCATTTTTTGAATGATCCAGATTAGCAAAAAGCACTACTATGGTAATTAATGGCTAATGTGACCTCTGCTCATTTTGTGTCCTCTCAAGAAAGCGACCATATTATTATTATTATTATTATTATTATTATTATTATTATTATTATTATTATTATTATTCTAAATTCTCTGGTGGCCATGATTTTAGAGCATCCACCTCAGATGTAGGATGTCCTGTGTTCAAGTCATACCAAAGACTTGTAAAAAATACTATACTAATAGCTGCCTTGCTTGGCACTCAGCATTAAGAGGTTAGTGTTAGGACTAGTTGGTCAGGTATTAGGATAATGTGACTGGGTGGGACATGATGCTACATGTCTGCAGTATGATTCCCCAGTGCTAGACATCACTATAAACTGTCACACTGCAGACATTGTAGTGATATGACTGAAAAATTGTTAAACCTAAATTAAAAATCCAATTCACACACACACACACACACACACACACACACACACACACACACACACACACACACACACACACACACACACACACACACACATTGTTATTAAACCCAGTTTTAAAAAAAGCATTAGAGATTTATTTTGAAGCCTTTCTCTGGTTCATCTGTGTGTCTCTTACCACATATTCACCTAAAGAACTAATGCTGAAATTTCTAAATTTGTTTTTTAGTAATATTCCCTTGGTGGTAACCATTTGTACAAGAAATGCCATCCTTGTCTATCAACCCAGGAGATGGGGGATGGAGACGGTCAAGGATAAAAAAAGCACAAATTGCAATTACAAGGACATTTAAAATATTTCCGACCAAACTTTACATATGAATTATAGTATGAACATGCATCCTATATTTTACAGATTTATCTTCATAATTCCAGAGTCATTGAACATTTTTGGTTGCTATGCATATTAATTGGAAATGAGACATTACAAATGCTTTGCTTATTATTATTATTATTATTATTATTATTATTATTATTATTATTATTATTATTATTATTATTATTATTATTATTATCTTCTTTTTCAGTGGATGTGGCCACCATTGTTCCATCTATTTCTATAGGAACATGTAGTCCACTGATTAATGGCAAGTCATTTGCCATCTGTTGTAAGGCATCTTTTTTAGATGGTGCTCAGGTCACATTATATGGCCCAAAGGGAATCTTCCAGCCATATAAACTTCCAGTCTACTATGTCTCAAACAACAGTTTGTCCTTAACCTGTAACAATCGGACTATTAGAAATATTACATTTGCATGTTCAAGTACTGACTTTGAGTCTTTGTACTTGGTGAACTTTTCCTCCTTTGACGAAACTCGTCACCTTGGAGACTGGAGTTGTGGGGCTAAAATAGGTTTAGCAAATATGACTATCTCTTCTAGACAAGGTAAGAATTGCTTACAACATAATGAGATACAAGAAAAGCAATAGCCTATGTATAAACCATGTACAAATTTTAAAATTGGAATGCAGCGAATTTATTTACTTTTGTGGATATAAATTTTCATGTTGTTGCAGGGAAAATATTTACAGCACATAAATTCATGGATTGGGGTATGGTTCCTAATGTATTTACAAGATCATTGGGGTTCTAAATTTAACCTAAAATCTAGGAAAATTAGTATCCCACTAAAATTGTGAATCTACTCTATTTTATATTGAAATGATTACAGGTATATCTATACCAGTAGTTTTTTCTTTTAGCAAAGATTTACAAGTAAATCTGTTCTCTCTTGATCCTTTGCAAAGAATTACAATTCAATCTCTCCTCTCTTGTTTCTTGGCAAAGAATTACAAGTAAATCTGAACTCATAGCAAAGAATTTTAAGTAAATTTTCATCTCTCTTGTGACTTAGCAAAGTATAACAAATAAATTCTTGTCTCTTGCTTCCTTACAAAGAATTATAATTTGTATTCTCTTGTTTCTTAGCAAAGATTTCCAAACAAATCTTTGCTCTCTTCTTTCCTTTAAAATAATTAACAATTAAAACTGTACTCTCTTGTTTCCACAAAGAATTACAAGTAATTCTCCTGTCTTTGCATTCTTTCAATTCCTACCAAAGAATTACATGTAAATTGTACTGTTTTGTTTCTTAGCAGATTAGTCTCAACTTTCTTGTTTTTTCTTCCAATACATTGTCGATTAAAATATCCATGGAGAACTACTACTATCTTGCAAATCCTGCCATAACAGCTAGAGAGCTAAAAGTTACCTGCCTACATAGGTAGCAGTTAGATTTATCTCACTTTGATACAGGGATTTGCACTAAATATAATGAATATTTTGAGTTGCTACTTCTGTTTGTGCTAAATAGCTTGCTCTCATCTGATGATAGGCTTCATATTCCAAATGTTCAAGAATTGTGGAAGCATTCTAACTTGGAGTGGTAATCTCTTCAAAATGAAGTGTACTTAATTTATCTATAATTATCATGTTCTTTGTTTTCAATGTTTTCAAGTTTTCTGTCATTTGTAGAATTATAACCATGTTATACTCACATACACAGATGCCCATCATACATACCTGTGCTGGTCACTAGTGCATCCCTACACTTTGGTGTAGTTTTTTTAATATGCAGGTATTGTGTGCTATAGAAAAATCAAATAAAATTATATAATTTCTGCTGCTGTCAGATAAGTTTTGATTTAATAGTCCAGTAATAACATCCACTTCAAAGTTATGGTAAATGACGTCTTTGTAATTTCACCAGTATAGACAATTAGTTGGCCTTCCTACAGACAAGGTTTTATTAGAATTCATATAATAGCATCCACTTTATAACTCTTTTTAGCAATGCTTTAGTATTTGTTCTGTATAGAGGTACTATATAGGCCCTTACAGGAAATTTCCATATAGTATGTAACATGGTACATCCACTCTCTGAGTTCATAAAGCAGGATGAATGCCTGCCTACACTTGTAAATTATTGTCTGCTCTATTTTTGTCTTACAAATTTAGATCATGGAATTCATGTAAACAATGGAAACATGGGAATGAGATCTGCTATGTATATTTAATTTGTATTTGTTGGCTCTTCTTGAAGACTGTATGCTATGTATGGCTGTGTTTTCATTTGAACTTGTATAGCTGTGTTTTCATTTGAACTTGTTTCATTTGAACTTGTTCAAAATCAAATTCATGGTATACCTGACCAGTGATAGTTACTTTTCTAGAATGGAAAATTCTACTGACAATTTTGTCCATAATTGAGATGTACCAGAGGTATCATTTTTGAGAATAATCCATGTGAAAGATTTAATAAAGACTAACTAATCAGAAAATGGTAATTTTGACATACATCAAATAAAGGGGTATATAATCTTTCTTATCTAAAACTGACTCATTCTTGCATTAATATCTGAAGCAGAATCATTTTTTTAAAATATTTTTACTTTGTATGCTAGGGAAATAAATTATTTGTTGAATTTTACAAACCTTTTCGGGTTTTGCTCCTTATTGTTACTTAGTTTAAGAACATGGATTTGTAACACAACCATTCTACATGTCTAGCTTATTACTCCAGTCGCCACTCAGGAATATTTTACAAAATATTACAAAATCTTTATGCCCCTTATTGTTACTTAGTTTAAGACCATGAATTCATAACACAACCATTCTACATGTCACTCAGGAATGTGTGTCAGTTATGCACTGCATGGCCTGAAAGCAATTAGTTTGCAGTAGTAGGGGAAGACACCGAATCATACCTTAAGGGACAAGGATGACATAACAGATGTCACTGCTGTGAACGTTTTACTTTTCATAGAGTATTGCACTCCAGAAAGCTCAACATGGATGAAGTGATTCAAGTTATTCCAGTTGGTAATCGTGTCAGCTCTGCTTTCACTCTCTCTGCCTTAACCTGATATACCTGTTTGGTCGAACCAATAGGTCTGACACTGCATGAGGTTGACAGTCAATCATCTTTATTGCCAATATTTAATGAAGATCAAAAGCAAAAGCAAGACTACTCAGATAATTGTTTTCCAGATCAGAATTATTGGCTGGTTTTGTGGATTAAGTATCCTCTAACCTGTCCTAAAAGAAAGAACTTAACAATGTCATGCAAGATGAATTGGTACTATTTCATCATAACTAGACTCTGTCATATATCATAGGTCAAAACAGTCATTCTTACCAAAGGGTGGAAGGTCTTTGTCTAGTTTCCCTATCTCATACCACAAAGGCACTCTCATGGATTGGCATCCCCAGCATAGTGCCATTGGTAACTCAGTGCACAAGGTGCCCAGTTTAGTGCCTTGGAACACAGGATGTGGATTTACTACATTCCCATATTTTTGCATTTAGGGATTATTTAAAAGAAGAGACTGTACAACAATCAGGATATTCTTCAAGTATAATGTGGTCCACCCATTTGGACAATTTTCTCCAATTTCACCTCAGAGTGAACAGGAAGCATCAGCATCATCCCATTCAGCTGGACACAATGAAGTATGTTCAGAATCTCCATCTTTTGCTACATCTCACTATGACAAGAGGAGAATATGCCTTCTGTGAGTCAATTTAGGATGTCAGTCACTTGATGCCACTGGAGTTTCATCCTCCTCCTCCTTCTCTATCAACATCCTGGTATAAGGTTCCAGCATCAGTGGATTAATAAATCAGGACATTTAAAAACCTACCACAGTCAGAGCAATTTGCTTACCTTCTGGGTCAATTATACAGACAATTAGAAGACCCTAGTATAATGAAACACTTCTTGCATCCTTGACAGCTACCATCAAATTTTAGCACAAGGCCTACACTCTGGTGTTTTACATGGAAACCATCGGGATATAAAAATCCTATCCAGTGTGGATGGACTTGATGCCCTTTAATGACACAATAGCTGGTGCTGAATGTCATGGCAGTGCAATGGGACATGGTATAAATAGCAATCTTTCAACAGGCAAAAAACACTTTACATACATGCCAAGTTTTCTGGAAACAAATCAGGGAGATTTTGAGTTCAAAATCTGGAAGATTGGGTCCAACATGTTTAACATGGTATAAATAGCAATCTTTCAACAGGCAGAAAAACTTTATCATCATCTCCCATGTTGTTGAATACCAAAGGACATTTTTTGTGGGAGTCTGTTTCTAAGAATGTTGCAAGTCCTAAACAGAGGAGCTCATCACACATTGGTGAATGCCATAACAGTAGCAACAAATATACATGTGGATGAAAGAGATGCAATACCAGTCAAGCCAAGAACACAGTTATACTCTTCTCATCTCCTCTTCCATGGGGAGGGCAAAGAAATACATCAATAAACCACCAGAGACAAGTATCCCACATACACAAATGGTGAGAGATTTTCATTTAATTAAACAAAAGGATAGGAAGGATGTCACTAGCACACATCAGAGAGGGAAGCAGTCCTACCAATCCTATATCCATTTAAGGTTACAGTTCTTAAGAATAAAAGTGGACAAGAGGCAGAGACAAGGCAATTGTTTGGGCCTATTTTGACATGCCAGCATCACTGGTACTAGAAATGACAATATTTTCACACCTCCCTTGTCAGATTTCTAGTGGAGGAAGGCTCCTGTATTTTGCTTTCAAATTGGGAAAGCATTGGCCATTGTGATCAATGGACCCAACAAGTGGTTTTAGAGTACCTCATCATTATGTTCAGTGTACCTCTATTGTCCAGGGTTATTCAGCTACATTTGTCTCTAAAGACCTATTCAAGGCAGACATTCTTCAATAAGAAATGTGACCTAAGCACCCTCAGTCATTCATTCTTGACATGGTAAAAACCAAGGTGGGTTTTGATTGCTATTTAGCATGGAGACTTCATTACCAGTATAGACCTAAAAGATGTGTATCTGCATGTCTTAATTTGCAAACTTCTGGAAATTTCTGGCAGTTCACTTTCAGAAAAGTGGTTTACCAGTTCATGCCAATCACTATGAATTTCAATATCAGTCCACGAGTCTTCACAGATCTTATTGACAGGGTCATGGACCATTTCAGTACCACCACCACAACTGTGACATCCAATATCTCTATAACATTTTTAAAATAACTAACACTAAGCGAATTATATCTAGGACCAAGACTGGACAGCCTTTATTACACTCTTTTTAAGCCTTGGATTCCTATTCAATAGCTAAAAATCCAAGATCAAATAATTAAGCATTTCATCCATTTATGTATGCAGTTGCAAACACAAAATCAAACTATATCACCCTGAGGAATGGGCAGTAAAAATCAGTTCAATGGTGGCTTCATACTGGGCAGTCTTTTACAAGTTATTCACAGACTGGATTTATTTCAATGTAGTTACATTCTATTTCACCTTTTTGTGAGACCATTGCAAATCATGCAAGAGAGGAAATTGGACAAACAATGACTTACCAAATCTTTTTTTTTCTTCAAATATTTCTTTCACATATTCAAAGGCACTGGCTCTTGATCTACAGTGAAGTCTATGATGTGTACTTACATGGCTAACAAGACACTGTTCAAACCACTTTTGTATGCTTCATTGGTTCACATGTCATATACAACCTGCTTCCTACTTGCACTAGTCAAAGCAGGTATAATCAACACAATATATGCTTTTCAGTTGATCTGAAATACTTACAGTTCTGACAGGATGGTTCAGTGTGATTGATGATAGTACTTGCTTTCATTGCCAAGAATTTTCTTTCACTTATAAGAATAGAGCTTTTGATGTGAGACTTCTATATACTTAGACAATTTGTTGCTAAATTGTCTATTTTAAGATCTCTGAAGTAGTAACTGAAAAGGAGCAAGCTGGTGCATCAAGTGAAATCCCTTGTTATTTATCAGAGAGGGAAATGATGGCATCAGTAGAGGTACTTTCATCCTGGATAAATGGATTATGCATGTCACTATGTGGGAATTACCCAATGATTAAATTCAGTTGCAACAAACAATACATACAAGCGAAATTGTTCCCTAACTGATATTATGCAAGCTGTGGGATGAAGGTCAGAGTCAACTTTCTCTACCTTTTACCTCAGAGATTTTACTTTCAAAAAGATTCAGCTAGATCTGGTGGAACCTATTGGTGTAGCACAACAAGTTATTGTTCTGAGTCATTTAGCAACTGCCTAAGGCATTCCTTCATGATTTCTGCTAGATTTCCCTTTCAAATCTGCACCCTAGCACAGGAGAAAATGCTTTAGCCATGTTATTTATATAGAAGATGCAGGTCACATGGCTAAGTAAGAAGGCTGACGAGAAACAGTTGCATGCAGACCGCAATGACAAGAAGAGGTTCTATGAAGTGTTCAAGACAATCTACGATCCCACTGAATCAAGATCATCCCCCTCCTCAGTGCAGATGGGAACACGCTGATCACTGATAAGGAAGAGATTCTCAAGCACTGGGCAGAACACTTCGACAGAATCCTCAACCGGCCTTCCTCGATAAACGATGAATCCATTGCTCGCCTGCCCCAGGTCCCAATCAACTCTTCCTTCTCGGATTCACCAAGTCTCAGTCTCACAGAAGTGAAGAAGGCAATGAAAAGCCTATCCAGTGGCAAAGCCCCAGGCCCTGACTCCATCCCAGAGGAAGTCTGCAAAGCTGGTGGTCCCTGACTGATGCAGAAGATTACTGACCTCTTTGTTTCCATAGGGAACCAGGAAAGGATTCCACAGGAGTTCAAAGATGCCTCTATTGTCCACCTCTACAAGCGGAAGGGGAACCAGCAAGCATGTGAAAACCACAGTGGCATCTCTCTATTATAGATTGCTGGGAAGATACTGGCCAGAATTATGCTAAATCGACTAACAGTCCACCTGGAACAAGGCTTGCTACCAGAGAGTCAGCACGACTTTAGGCAGGGTTGAAGCACCATGGACAAGATTTTTGGAGCCAGACAACTCCAGGAGAAATATCAAAAGCATAACGTTATCCTCTACACCCATTTTTTGAATCTCACTAAGGCTTTTAATATTGTGAGTCATGAAGGGAAGGTCTGTGGAGGATCATGGCAAAGTTTGGATGCTCTGAGAAATTCATCACCATGGTCAGACTATTCCACGATGGCATGCTCGCTAGAGTGTTGGATGATGGAGAGTTCTCCCTGCCCTTCATTCTATCTCCAACCCTGTTCAGCATGGTAGACTTTGGACTCACAATAAGTATGATGAAGATGGAAATCATGTACCAGCCTGCACCTTCAAACCCTTCCACTGAAACCAGCATTACTGTTGATGGCCGGAAGCTTGCTGCTGCTGACAAGTTCATCTATCTTGGCAGCACCTTGTCATGCAGTCTCCATCGATGAAGAGGTCACCCTCAGGATTGCTTGTGCATGTGTAGCCTTTGGCAGACTTCTCAATTCTGTGTGGAATAGAAGAGGAATCAGCCTGCAAACCAAGATCAAGGTGTAGCAGTAGCACTGCCCTCCCTCTTGTACGCCTGTGAGTCATGGACGGTGTACAGTCGCCATGAAAGATAGCTAAACTCCTTACACTTGGGCTGTCTCAGAAAGCTGCTCCACATCAAATGGCTGGACAAAACTAATGACACAGAAGTCCTCCAGGGAGCTGAGATGACAAGCGTCCATGCCATGCTCAGAAGGTCACAACTCCAATGGGCTGGCTGTGTCTGCCATATGTCTGATGACCATATCATGAACAGGACATTTTATGGGGAAATAGCTGAAGTCAGGCGTTCCAGAGGAGGCTAAAAGAAATGGTACAAAGACACACTCAAAGCTTCATTGAACTCCTATGACATTGATTTAGACAGATGGGAGCACTTCGCCAAAGACCTCATTGCCTGGCATCACCATATCAATTCAGGCATAGCTGCTTTTGAAGAGCGCTGGATCAATAAGGCCAAACATAAACATTAGCAGAGAAAGAACAGAACAAGCGCATACTCTCAATCGATCCAGGCCCTGGCAATTCCCTGTTCTGCCCAAGAATCTTATGAGCATGGATTGGCTTCACTAGCCATCTGCACACTCACAGACCAGCCTTCACGTGAAGTCATAGTCATCTTTGAGAATGAAGGACAAACGAAGAATATAGAAGCTGCTTTACATACCTTAGGTGATTAGAAATGGTCTCTCTAAGGTAGGGGGGATTTAACTTGCTCCATCTCTTACCTGTTCTTTTAAGGTGTCATTATCATGTAATATTTGAACAAGAAACCAATTTTTTCTGCTAAAATTTTGTAGTGGAATACTCCTTCAACTACATTATCCAGTCTTGTTATCTCGGGTTCATTAAGATAGGTCTTGCATTGAGAGTGATATCCAGAGTGTGACAGATTTCTACATCAGCAGGATACCATCTTATTCCTGGCTTCTATCACCAGCTGTGTTGCACACTTGGTTACAGGTTCACCAACTGATTGCAGACTTGTGTAAGCTGGGTCACAAACTTTGGTCACAGACACTAACTGTGTTGCTGAGTTGCCAACTAGTCACTGACTTGTCATTAGGTCACAGACTAGTCTTCCTCTGGTTGCCAACTTGGATGAAGAGTCACTGAATGGGTCATCAAATTGTCAATGGGTTGCCAACTGGTCCTTCATTGGTCACAGACTTGGTTGCAGAGTCACTGACTGGATTGTCGACTTGTCATAGGGTCGCATTGTAATCCAATCAAGATCAACAGAGAGATAATTGACAGTGCAAAATTATGAAAGAAGAGTTTCCCTCAGTCAAAATGTGTATTACTACAAGATTTCTGCATTTCTTCGATGAGCATTGTAGCGTTGGTGATTTGGTGAATGAAAGCTCTTGTCCCTACTCTTCTCCAATTCCCTGGCCTAGCTCTCTCCTGTCCAATGAAATATGACCTAATGTGCTTGCTATGGCAGGGAGGTTGTACTGCTACACTGCATGGGACATCTTCACACTATTCCACTTCTTAACACACCACATAGCAACCACAATTGGCCCATATATAAAAACAATACTATCATACAGGTTAGAGAAATTAAATTTATACTCTACAGAGTTTCGAACCCAGGCCTGCGAGTAAATGGCATCCATCACCTTGCCTGCATGCACCAGCTCATATACCGTCATGACTAGGCAAGCATCATCTAAAAATGATGGCACTGAGTCGGTGCTAAAAGAGTTTGTTCATAGCAGACACACTCGCATGACGACCTAGTAAATAAGTTTCATATATATATACACAGTCATTCCAGATTACTATGAAAGAAATCAAGGTATATAGGATTTTTTTATTACAAAGAATTATAAATATATACCAGACAGAACAGACAATGCTATCCCTGGATTCTGTAGTAGAATCTTGATAATAGTGGGCAGACAGAATCATGTGACCCAAAACTAAGACATTAGATAGTACTGAAAAGCCTATGAAACATTTAAAATCACAAGATAAACTTAAACAAAATGAAATATTTAAGTCCATGAGGTTTCCTCATTACACAATGTTTCTTTGATAATACTTTTCTGATCCTAATGCAATTACAGCCTCTCAGGATGCCCCTAGTTACATCCATTTATAGGACATGCACTCTGCTCCAGTAAAAAATTAATTATTAATGGGATTTTGAGCCAATCCAAGTAATAAGGTGGATTACTCTATTTAAATGCCACCTTTATGGTCAGGTAACATTCAGCTTCTTACCTAAAACCTCTTAGTCTGGGAGGTCTGGGTTTGTGAAAAAGTAGTAGTTCTGCTAACTTGGTATTATGACTGGGTGGAGATTATGTTTGACACTATAATATTGGATCAGGAGTAAATATCAATGCAAGCTGTAAAAACATTTGTTTTCAGATGCAGTTTTTACTGTCAATAATAATTGTATTCAAATTGCATGATTTACTGATTTCATTAATAGCTTAACATATAACTACTGGCCAATCTCAATACTACCAAACTTGTCAAAATTGATTGAAAAACATGTCCATGATTCATTCATATAATTTTTTACCAAACACTTGTGTTACAACCAAATCAATCAGGTAATAGATAGAAACATTTATGTGAGAAAGCCTTGATTTCTCTTACTGATAAATGGCCTCAAGCACTTGACCAAGGTAGAATAATAGGTTCTGTATTTGACAGTTTGGATCATGAAATCCTTTTGAAGAAACTGAAAATCTACCAATGTGATAAAAGCACAGTTAGATGGTTTAATTCATACTTAAGGGAGAGAACACAACATCTTTATATAAAAATTGTTCTGTCTGAAACTGGAACAATTAGATATGGAGTACCACAAGGCTCAATTCTGGGTCCATTACTGTTTTTTTTATTTATTAATGACCAACCACTTGTGCTAAGGGACTCAATGTCATCTCCAGATCTCTGTGCAGTTGACACAACATTGTCAGACAAAGCATGAACTCGAAATTTCTCTACAGAATGCTCTAAACAAACTGGACAACTGGTACACATGCAATGGCATGGTGGTAAATACTTGTAAAACTCAAATATTACTTATCTCAACATGGAAAAAAGAACAAAACTTGATAGTGATGAACTATGTCTGACATGGAAGGATAAAAGGTTGCAAATGGTCTGTCATGATAGTCTACTTGGTGTTTTGGTAGAAAATAACCTATCATGGACTGAACATATCAAACATATCAGTAAAAAAATTAATTAAAGTTTATGGCTTCTCAGTAGGATAAGACACTTTCTCCTGGAAAGGCACAGAAAACTATTTTATAACAGTTACATACAACTCTAATTAGACCACTGTAATATAGTATGATAAAACTTAACAAAGTATAATGTAAAGATAATTTTGTTAGCAAATTTGTTAACAAATATTAATGTATATTTAATTTGTTTGTATGTTGACATTTCTCAATGATTTTATGTTTTGTATATCAATAGTGTGTGACTGACTTTGGTCAGTAATTTAGTTTAGGCTTAAAAGACTAATGTCTTGTTAGCTTATAAACAGCATATTACATAGCTCTTGTTTCTCAATGATTTTAGATTATATGTTAGGTTCATTATTAATTGAAGGTAAACATGCTTACAGTTGTTTTGAGTTCTGGTTCTATTTGTTTTTTATTTTTAGAAATTAAGAATATTTTAGAAGCAATTTGTTTTTATCAGAGAGGAAAATAACCCTCATCCTGGTTATGTTATTGTGTCTTACCCATTTACATTAAAAGTTGTTTACTTCAAAATTACTATTTCCTGTCTTAGCACCCAAAGTAGTATCAGTCTTATTGTTGTGATCAGTTTTTAACCTGAGAGGATTTATTTATTTCAATTATTCACTTGAATTATAAAGTACTCTATATTTTTTTTACAAAAATTATTATCTTGGTATTATTGTGAATTCATTCAAGGACATTTTAGATTAAATAATTGTGATACACCAAGACTATTGTCACATTAGCACATTCACATCTATTGTCACATAAGCTCATTCAATATTGGTATTCATTTGGAAAACCACTGGAATTCATTTGGAATAATATGTACTTTTGGACTGTCTTATGATAAAACCTATAAGTCAATTTAGGATTTAATTCACAATACTGTAAGTTCATTATTAATTTTCACATTGTATTCAGGCCATATAGTCATAACAATCTTTGTTTGCACTCATTGCCAGGAACCAGCCAAGGAAATTTGTGAATGGGACTTTACTTAATTTCTAGACACCAGTCTAATCAATTTATAAATGGTTCTTTATTCAATTTTCCAGGAAGCAGCAGTAATAAATTTGTAAATTTGTCTCCACTCTCTTGGAAAAGAAGCCAGCTTTATAAATTTGTAAATTGGTCTCCACTCTCTTGGAAAAGAAACCAGCTTTATAAATTTGTAAATTTGTCTCCACTCTCTTGGAAAAGAAGCCAGATTTATAAATTTGTAAATTGGTCTCCACTCTCTTGAAAAAGAAGCCAGTTTTATAAATTTGTAAATTGGTCTCCACTCTCTTGAAAAAGAAGCCAGTTTTATAAATTTGTAAATTGGTCTCCACACTCTTGGAAAAGCAGCCAGTTTTATAAATTTGTAATTTGGTCTCCACTCTCTTGGAAAAGAAGCCAACTTTATACATTTGTAAATTGGTCTCTACTCTCTTGAAAAGTTTGTGAGTTACAGTATTGTTTCTTTCATTAAATAAACCAAAATCATCATCTTTCTATTGTTCTTTATTTCTTTTTAAGGTTAGTTTAGTTGTTCTTCTTTATTGTAGATGGCTAATAAACATAAATATTTTTAGTTATCACAAAGAATGATGGACTAGTGGAGACAAAAGTGAATCAGACTGCCCAGTTACTATGGAATGTCACACAGGACTATGTGGTGATGAGTCCATCTAATGAAGTCCTTGTCATTGTATCAGGTGATAGTCCGTACATTAAATCGAATCGTGTTGAATTTGTCAGAAACAATGCAACTGGAAAAACTGGAGTCAGACTAAACAACACATCAGGATCAGATGCTGGGATGTATGTCCTCCTGGCAAGCAATGGAGTTAGAGCAGCATTATTTCTTCAGGTCCAAGGTTTGTTTTACATTAATAATTGGTTTTGCTTTTATATAGATGTATGTGTGGTTTTAGTTAGAAAGGATGGATTTGAAATATACTCATTTTAATTTGGGGTAAACAGTTTTGTGGTGTCCATGTTTGTTAGAAGTCTCAACTTAAAATGAAAAAGAAATAAAATAATTCACCCATGTAGTAAATGATATTTTATCTTATTTTCATCATAGGTTAGATCATTGTACATGTTGTTTTTTTTTAATTATATAGAAGAACCATCAAACATTTCTTATCCACTAAGAAAGCCAATCCACAGTAATGACTCCTTTTTGTGAGCAAATGAAACATTTCTACTTACTAATTTATCAATTTCAAATTAAAAGTAACATAAATAGTTTGATTAATGTAAAATGTTTATTAAGTTGTAGGATTTCTAGGTAATTAAAATCTAAATAAATTCCAAGACATACATAATTTAGCAGTTTGTTTTAAAAAGATATATATGAAAAATTATGTTTGTTTAAAAATCAGCAATTCAAACTTGACTCATTGAGTCATTCAGAACTTAAGGCGTGGTCAAGATTGCAAACACCTGCATTAAAGACTATCATAATCATAACATCTCCCATTACTAAATAAATTAATACAGGTTTGTTTATATTTAAAAATTTTACTATACTAAAAAGGAATCTTATTGAGTTCATCATATATTTATTTCATTTTTATGCATATTTGATGAAAATTGGTGCTTTATAGATACAAGTTTAGATGTACCAAGGCTATTTATATTAGGTACTAACATGGATACATCATGTAAAAATTGGCACAGGTTATGTTGCATTTTTTAAAAATAGTAACATTTCAATGAATAACTGATAATTTCAGTACAAGTGACCTTTCTGAAACCAGCTGAATCACAAATGTATGAATTGCCATCTTATGAAAAAGCCAAGCGGCTCAACAACTCAATAAACATATTATTTTATGTTTAGATTTTATTGCTGTTTTCCGTTTTGATCCAAGTACGTGTAATATTCTCAACATTTCAACCAGGATGTGCTTTTTTGAGACTTGCAGAAAAAGAAATGTGGTTTTCTGCAGTAAAAGTGGTGCACACTCTTCTACCCCCCCCAAAGAAATTGGCATGTGTCTTTATCTTTAATTTGAAACATGTGACAAATGATTATTAAATTCCTAAATTGTAAAAATCATTATTTTCTGAAAATCAAATAAATATATCAGGTGAACTTTTACAAACACTCTACTTGTTTGGTCAATCTATTTTCCTCACATTTTCCTAATTCCATATATGACCAAGGTCAGGATTATCTGCAAATAATATGTCAGTATATCCTATGTTATTTCTTGGTAGAGAGGTTAAGAATAAGCTTGTAGTTGCTATTCTTCCAGAATGGATGCTTGTATCAGCAGAGGATTTCATTTAAAGATTTCTTATGATTTATATAAATAAATAAAAATGATGATGGTATGACTTCCAACAAGACCATCATGGTGGCTGATCCTCCTGAACAGAAAGTCACATCAACATGGGCTTTTCATGAGAAGATTTCTTATTTTGTCTAGTTTATTCTATATGAAAATGGTTCCAATTTACACCTAATATGGCTGCTACAATGTCCATGTTGTAAATCTTGTTTTTACAGCTCTTTTCAAATGGATAATGTTATAAAATTGGTTGATTCAATAAAAGATTTTTGTGATGTCTACTAGAGCCTAAATGAGAATGGTGCCAATTTGTCCTGGGGTTTGACTGCCATGGCAGCCATCTTGAAAGTCATGTTGTCTCTGCTCCTAAACAGAAAGCTGGGACTTTTTGCCAGAAGACTTTACATTGGACCTAAATGAAAATTATGCTATCCAGATATTCAATATGCCTACCACAGCAGCCATCTTGTAAATCTTGTTATCATCATGCCACCAGAATAGAGCATCATATCAGCATATTGTTTTCACTGAAAGAGTTATTATGGTCTCTGGTTGATGTTATGTTAAAATTGTGCTGACCTGATATTCCATGTGGCTACCACAGTGGTCATCTTGAAAATCCTGTCACTACTCCTCATAGATGGAAAGTCATATTAACATTGGGTTTTCGTTGAAAGACATCTTATGATGTCATGGTTGATACTAAACAAATATAGTATTAATATGATTATCTAGTATAGCCACCATGACAGACATCTGGAAAATCTTGTTATTGCCACTCCTTCTCAAATGAAAAGTCAAATAACCTAAATAAAATATTATGCCAGTCTTATGCACAATATGGTTGCTATGGTGGCTAATATGCAAATTTTATCACTCATGAATATCGGTATGGTTTCACCACTCAGAAGTTAGAAAAAATAAATATAATTATTTTGAAATCCCAGAAAGGAACTCTTGTGTCCCATCCTTTTCTTAAAGCAAAAGTTTTGGTTTCACTATTAATATTGCTGCTACTTCTGTCATAATTATGGACTCAGTTATATGGGCCTGTACAAAACTAATATTTTTGTATCATACAGTTAAATGGGCCATTACAAAACAAATATTTTTGTATCATACAACTTGCTAAGTAAGAGAAACTATTGTTTCAATACTTTAAGTCTGTTCAGTGTCAATTATAATCTTCTAATTTTAAGAGAATTATTTTTTTAATATATTTTTAAAAATCTAACAATGAATAAGACTGAACATTTTTTTATGAAATATCTGTGAAAAAACAAATTGGAATAGTTGGTACCATATTGTCACTATTGTACCTATATGCTGTAAAATGCTACTAAATGCATACATTCATATCAATTCAGAAAATACTCAGATAAAACAAAATAACTGAAATTCTAAAATGTTACATTTACAGAAAACCCCACACAGCCAAAAGCTATTTACAAAAACCTTAACATTGAAAGATATCCGAAGGTGGCATCAGCCATTTTGTATTGTTGGTCAGAATCTCAGAGTGAGGGGCCTATGATGTATGAACAGAGAGTTAAGTACAGATGGAAAGGACTTACTAACCAGACTGGTCTACAAGCTCGATTATATGGAAGTGGTGTAACAGTCTGGAATGTTGATTGCACCAATGTAACATCCTACCCAATTTCTTGTAATGCTGAGCAATATGGACTGGAATCGGAAACTACTTGGATCATACCTCAAAGTCTGTGTATGTAACATTTTTGTCATATGCAGGTATGGAAAAATATGACAATACAGTAGTATACAAGGCATGATATAACATAGTACACAAAAAGATATGACACAATATAGAATACAGAAAATGGAACAGTATGATAGAATATAGCAAATGTTATGACAGAATACAGTAAAGGGCATTATATAACTGTCACAAACTCCCCTAGGTTTGGATACTTAAGATAGGGGAGGGTGAATGTTTTAAACTGGTGATAGTCACTCAAAAGATGAAGACAAACAACCAAAAATACAGGAATTGCCATATAACACTAATAATGTACACTCTCACACATTCCCACTAACACTAATTCTTATGATGATAATTCAGTTCAATGTTAATTGTACAGTTCCATCATTGCACTACATTAGGGACTCATGAAGTTAAGTTTGCCACTTATATCCTGATCTGAATATCATTCCACTGTTGGGCTACATGAATCTACAGTTTTTCTTCCATAGGTCACCCATATATATATATATATATATATATATATATATATATATATATATATATATATATATATATATATATATATATATATATATATATCTCACAGCTGCAGGTGGTCACAAGTGAACATTATTCATTTTTCCAATTCTTTACATCCCTGCTTTTATTTCAAAACTTCACTCCACTGGCCAGACACTTGGTGGGACGCTTATGAGACATTTATTACTACACTTCTACCTATCTCTTGACTATTTTATATTCCCAAACCACATCAATGAATGTATGACAGATTGCTTTCCATGTAGTATGGGTATCTTGCTGGAATACATGGTTTTCCTTAAAATCATAACATCAGTATAACTCAGTGAGTATAACCTATGCTCAGTCTGGCAATATGTTTCATCTAATCTGTTAACTTGAAGGACTTGTGTGACAATAACAACATACAGTAAAAAGCATGATTTGACAGAGCAGAGTAAGGAGCATGATGTGAGAGAATATAGTAAAATGCATGATATGATAGCATGCAGTAAAAACATGATATAACAAAATACATTAAAAGACATGATATACATGTATGATAATACTGTAAAAGCATGATGTGACAAAACACAGTAAAAGGCATGATGTGACATAACACATTATAAGGCATGATGTGACAGAACACATTATAAGGCATGATGTGACAGAACTTACTATAAGGCATGATGTGACAGAACACAGTAAAAGGCATGATGTGACAGAACACAGTAAAAGGCATGATGTGACAGAACACAGTAAAAGGCATGATGTGACAGAACACAGTAAAAGGCATGATGTGACAGAACACAGTAAAAGGCATGATGTGACAGAACACAAGGCAAAATGTGACAGAACTCAGTATGAGACATGATGTGACAGAACACAACAAAAGGCATAATGTGACAGAATTAGTACAAGGTACTGTATGACAAAATTCAGTTATAGGCAAGATATGACAGAATAAAGGAAGTTATACTACAGAATACAGTATATTATGTATTTAGTACAATATAATTTCAACTGTTGTCAAAAGTATATTATCTTTCTATGACTTTATGCACATTAACATTTATTTGCACCATTTAGCTGCAAATTTTTATTTTCCAGTAATATGGTTCCAATGATTGTATTAATGTATTTGTTAAGCATAATTTTATTCATAACAAAACCCTGGTCTGGAAACCTGGAGAAATTAAACTTAGTATTATGCACCTTATTATTACAAGTCACAGACCTAAAATTGACCGATGAAGGTAAATGAGAAGTTTGACATATTAATGTTCACTCAGGGACATGGCTAAAAGAGGCTACCAGTAATCTGAATTTTGAAATAGCTATTTCAAACTTCTGAGAACCTTTTAGGAAGGTTAGGGCTGCTTGTGGCAGGTGGTGTTGCTATGTATATAAAAAAAACAATCTCCCTCAATTCAAAGGTCTAACTTGGACTTTCCTGATCTTTAGTGCATTTGATAGAATGAAGCATTAAAAGGAAGAAATTGTTAATCACAGGAATATACCTATCACCTAGTTACAATATATCTGTTTGGGAGCATCTCAGATTAACTATAGAGAGCCCAATCTACTAATCCTGACTTTATAATTTTAATGGGATATTTTATTGAAAACTGCCTCTTTCAAAAAAACAAAATTATATTGTTGTGTCAATCAAGTAATCATCACCACTTAATAACCAACCTAACAAATTTTACAGAGTATTCACAGACCATGATTGATCTTATTTTGATATCAAACCTTAAGTTCATATACTCTGCCAGCATTTTGGATCCGTTTCATACAGAAGGAATTCATTACCACTGTCCTTTACTTGTTACTCTTAAATTTACCATCTCAAAACTTCCTTGTTAGGAAAGATAAATCTGGTGATATGACCAAGGGAATTATACTCATTTTAATCCATTGCTATGTCTTTGGCTTGGGATAGTGTATTCAAAGAAAATAATGTCAATTTTATTTTTGAAACATATTTTATCTTTACTGTCTTATAAGTTTAAATCCATTGAAAGCATGCAGCTCTGACTTACTGCATCCAAATTTCTGCAACAAATGCACAGTCAATTTAATAACAAATCAAATTTGGAACTCTTTACCCAATGAATTAAGAAACAATCCTTCAGTACATAATTTTAAATCCTATTTGATAGAAAAGGCACTCCATGCACTACTATGCTGGTGATAAAATGTCTCATATCATGCATGCTAGGTTAAATTGAAGTAACTTAAATTATAATTTATATATGAATCATGTATCTAAAACATGTATTTCTCCTGCAGTGAAACTGAGTGTGCAAAACACATTCTTCTAGACTGTTCCAAATGTTCAAATCTTGCAGATCAAATCATATACACACTCCATTTTGCCATTATGACTGAAACATTATTATTAGGCAACTGTATTTTAACTGTAAAAAAAATACACAAAAAATTTTAACTTGCAAAATTATATTAGAATGTCCAAGAAATGTAATTAATTGATTGAACTCACAATTAATTAGTTCTTATTCCTTGGTAGTGCTTTGACTGTAAGTTTATGCATATTTTATGCATAAACATTTCTACCAGCATCAAGATCACTGATGTTATGATTTTCATTACTGTTGGGAAGATAGTGCTAATAAGCTTATGCTTTCTACTGAATGCCCCAAAACATATGTTTGTAATTGTATTTGACAAAGTTTCTCAAATAATATGGTTTAAACTAGAACAGAGTGAAAGGCATGAGAGCCATTGGTGATTTTTATTTCAATAAGTAGAAACAATAGCTTCAAATTTCATAATTAGTTTTTGTTATAGTACTGTAGATGTGTCACAATTATAGAAAACACTCATTTCATAGTTACAGTAACCACCAACCACTGTTAACTAAATTAAAATATAAATGCAATTATCTCAGTTTTTTTACTGTGAAACTCTTTGTACTGGAGTCTTTTACAAGGCAGTAATCCCCTTAAAGCTTAGATCTAAGAACCTATTGAACCAGTGAAGCATTGCCAAGTCAGCATAAATGAGGGACAGCTGATTAGGTGTTATTGTCCAATATAAATTAGTTGTAAGTAGTGGTTACCAATGAAAGACAGAAGTAGCAGGGGACAGAATACAAATACTGCATTTCATCATTGTGCTGAATGTTTCACTAAGATAAATTAGGTAAAATGTTTTTGATAGGCATGATGGACAACTCACTTTGAATAAGGGTAGGGCATGATGTAGATTTAGAGGGCTATGAGTATAAGGCTATCTCATCTTTTTGCCCTGAGCGGAAAGGAAGACAAATGCATGGGACTTGGCGAGGACCAACATATCAGAGATGATAAATTTTTAGGATCATTTTGGATATTTTAAAGAAAGGAAATTTAGAACTAGGAATAATTAATGATCCTATATGTATCTTCAGTGCTGATGTTTATGGATTTTCTTCAAGTGTCAATACTTCCAATTTTCTATCATCTATAAGCTCAGAAGTGTACATCAAGTTGTTAATAACAATACAATGCAGGGCACTGTTATGGCTTGCCTGAATGCTAATTATAATTGTCTACTCTTACCAGCATTTTAAGAATTTTGGCATAAATGAGTTTTCTGATATCATTTGCAGTTACAGTGACAAAAAGATGGTTAGATTCAAAACAGTTCTTATTGATTTATACTAGTAGATTTAATTTCTTTATGAAAAGCAAATCAATAACATACACAGTAATTCATTTGATAAATGACCAGAATACTCACAAGTCTCTTGAAAGAGAACATGTACTGCAAGCATGGGACATTAGCTTGGTTAGTCCATTGAAAACTGCCTGGATTATCCAGGTGAAACAATGGCAATTGTAATATTCATTGCAGATACAATTAACCATTGTTTCTTCACTGGTGTATTTAAACTCCCATGAGAACACAGTGCATTCAAAATGATACACAGTCTTTTAAAGATTGGGCCTATTCCATTTAAACCCTGATGTCAATGACAAATTAAATCCTATTCCTTTAAATCTAAACTTTCTGCAAATCAAATGTATTCTAAAATTCAGACAAACTGTGGTTTTCAAACAAAAGAAAGACATTTTCTATGATCACCACTTACACCACAGTTCATGTAAACTTCATCTGACTGTTCAGCATCATGTGTAACTTGGACTCCATTGAAAGCCACTCAAATATACAACTATTACATAACATGATCAGGAAATTCCTCCATCTGTTGTCAAGTTAACCATTAGTTTCATATAGTGAATTGGGCCTAGCATTAAAAATTTGCAAAGAAGTATGTCCCAACCTGAAGTTTCTGCAAGGATTCTGTTTTCCACATCCAACTCATGCAAAAATCTCAGATAAAACAAATGTAAAAAAGTTCTTAATGGCTGTGAGATATGTAAAGGGTTGAACAGAAAGAAAACTGGAAGAGCTGATAAGCAGAAAAGGATTGAGAAAGAAAGAAAGAAGAAGGAAGAAAGCAAATGTAAAGAAGAAAGAAGAAAGAAAGGAACAGAAGGATAAGAGATGGAATACAAAAAGGGCAGATATAAGAGAAAGTACAAGTCAGAATTTCAGCATTGCTAATTATAAAAAACAATACCTTATTCTAAGATAATATTACTGAGAGTAACATGTGTCATAAAAATGATATATGTACAAAATATTAATAGGGAAGAGTAAAGGTGAACAGTGGTTGCCAGTGTTCTTTATCCATGTTTTTGTCACATTTGATACTAAGAAAACTATGAATTAAAACTCATTAACTATAGAAGAAATAAAGAAATATGGATTGTATTGTAGCATTTGTGTAACCCTTTCATCACTAAGTAACTTTGTAGGCATAGAGTCCTCAACACTAAGTAACTTGGGAGTTGTAAAGCAAAATGACTTGTGGATTTAGAAACAACATAACTTTGCCAATGTTAAAGATATCTGGCTGGATTAGGTGTCAAAATCAAGGTTAAAAATCAAATTTTATGACTATTTCATTACAATGTGCATACTACAACTTTTAAAATGCAGGTGCAAACAGGTAACACAACAGGTAAAATACAAGTAATTATTTTATTACCTCTTAGAAAACTTAGAAAGTTCTCAAATCATGTTAAATTGACCCTAGATGTACTAGTGAATAATCACAGTAGCAACACAAGTCTTTCTTTCATGGTGTTCATAATATATAAAATTCTATAAAATGAACCAAAATGATCTCCAAGGTGAGATTTGTACACACACCTATATTGCCTCTGCCACGTTTGATCGTCGCACTGAAGTTCGTTAAATGGACAATTTTTCCAAAAACTTCATCTGAATAGACCATATGAAAATATCCTGGAGCCATCTAACACTCGGGTGTGCCTAGTACTAATATTAGTACCTTAGTCCTTTTGTGGACACGTACTAACATGAGTCTATGTGTGTTACTGGAGCAGCCAGGTGTGATTCACACCCGGTCCATTTTAGCCTAATATTAAAAGTTTTGAACATGTTTTTTTGATATATTATGAAATTAATTGAGTAGTCCTCTTATTTAGTACTGGAATAATCGCAAATCATTGTAGAAATAGCGGTAAAATCTCCTTTACCTTTCTTATCTGATATTTTCGTTTTGATCATCCGCTATATTAGTTCAAATAATGCCTACTTCCGATCTCAGTTTGTGTGCCATATAAGGACGTTAATGCCTTATTTGGAAACGTAAACAGATCGTAGTAAAAAAAAAATATGGCACGGTTTGAGTTGGAAATTCTGCGCATTAAAAGTAAATACGGTTTACCAGTGACTTTGAAATTCCACTAAGAAGCAATTATTTTCTAAACAAAACAGTATTCCGCAATTTATGCAAGTATCCATCTTCTTGCATTATGTCATTCAACAACAAATTTCTGGTTTTCCAGCTTCGTCCAAACAAAATCACGTGGAGCGTACAATTCCTCTGGTTCAAAACCTTCAAAGTTTTCTTTATCGTCATCACTGTCACCCACAAGTGCATTCCATTGTCTCTCCAGACGTCTTCTCTCATTTTCATCAAAATTTACCAGGTCGAAATACTTCAAATCCTCCGATAACCTCCTCTGAAATTTGTTCAAACTCAGCCTTTTTGGATACAAATTTCAGCATTCGGAAACCCGTTAAAAGTTCCTACTTTGTTCCATATTTCTAGTTGTATACAAGCTAAAATCAAATATAACAACTATATTACAAGATGGAAGTTATTAGAGGTACCCCGAAAATTATTTATTCGGGTACTATAACGTTAAAGAAGAAAACTGACCCAGACTGAAAAATCGGTCAAAATAGTGTTTACAGATTTTTCGGTCCGTAGTGATGAATAGTACTCCAGACTATGAGAATATGAATATTTGTATACAATATATGGAGGGAGAAATATGTCTTACTTTGAATGATTGTGTAATAGATTTTTAATTTGGATGTTCATTATTGAAAATATATTATTTTTATAATAATTATGTTGTAAGAACGATAAATTTTGTTTGATTTTATGCAGACATTTAAAACTTTTTTCCTTCTTAAAAACAGCATGAGTGGTGTATGTAATGGCATGAGATGGGAATTGATAACATCCTGGATGTGGCATAAGAGAACCAGTTCAGTTGACAGGTTACATTGTTCATGTTAATTGATTATCCAACCTGAAAAGACTCTCAGTGCTCTGTGTGCATTCGGTTCCTGCTTTGATGTTGTATTACTCCACTTTGCTCTACTTCTGATTTTACTGTCTTAGAATACTAGAAATTATCATAACATACTGTTTTAAGAATGCTATTAAATGTTATTCCTATGTATCATTTTCAGGTTTGATGAGTGAAAGTGGTGGCCATATTTATTCTGATGATGCCACCACTTCTCCTGTATTTTGGAGATATTTTTTTGCAGTGGGTCTTCCTGTCATTTGTAAGTATTGCTAGTTTCATCGCATCACACCCGGCAGCTTAATTGAACAGTGAGATATAGTGATCACTTTGACAACAGCATTACAAGCAAAAATGTTGCCATCAAAAGTTTTGGTAAGATTTTTTTTATTTAGATTGTATAAGAGATGGGGTTTAGCCTTAATGATTCCACTGTGATAGCAAAATAGAGTGTGTTGGATGCTCTGTCTGCCTGTATTTTGTCCATGACAGTTATTTTAGCACAACAGTACAGAAAATGTTACACTAAGAGCCATTTAATTGTGGGCACTTTATGTTGGATATAAGTAGATGCCTTGATTAGAATTTCAGGTCATTGAAGTAATGTTTCAAATTTCTATGAAGTTTTATAATAATTTTTTGATGTTTTGCTTAAGCATTATTGGCATGATTTGTTCAAATTCAGTTGGCATATTTATTTGTAGATGATTTGTTTGCATTTTCTGGCTTTTACAGAAACTTTTCATTTTTTTTATTAAACAGTTTTGAATTTTTCCAGTATAACCAATTCACAAAGACGTGTTTTTAGAATGATTTAGCAAAAATTCTTGCAGTTGGCAAATGAAGTCTGTTACACTTATTTGAATGCAAGTGTAGACTAGGTATAACAAAGTCCAACTGAGTTTTTTGTATGCTCCTGCATCTGTTATCTCTAGGTCTGTCAACATGTTTTCATGTTTTTATGAACACTCTAACAGCTTCATTACTGAGCAGATCAGAGTCGTTTTTTAAGCTAATATTGTCATCACTGAAGAATTAAATAATGAGCAACATGCATGTATATGAATGCAGTGATCATGCATCTGATTGGCTGAATTTATAAACATTCTATAGTCTATGGGCGGCAGTCACCACCAAACTTACATAAATCAAATGATGTAGTGTGAAATCAAATGATTTAACCTAGCAAATAAAATGATATATCCAGATTCCAAATGGTGTTGGTGACATATGAAATAATTTAACAAATAAAACCAAATGATGAATTTAGATTCCAAATGATGTGGTATTGAATGAAACAATGTAGTGTGAAATGAAATGATTCAAACCAACAAATGGACTGATGAATTCAGACTTCAAATGATGTTGTGTGATATGAAATGATGTAGCGTGAAATAAAATAATTGAGCAGAAAATAAAACAATGAATTTAAATTCCAATTGACGGGGTGTTAAATTAAATGATCTGGTATTATATAAAATAATTTAAAGAACAAAATATAGTGATGATATCTGCTTCCAAATGATTTGGTATTAAATAAAATGATGTACTTGAAAATGAAATTATTAAACTCAACAAATGAAATCATGAATTTAAATTTGAAATGATCTGGTATTAAATAAAATGATTTAAAAAACAAATGGGATTCATGGATTCTAAATCCAAATGATATATTATTAAATAAAATTACATAGAATGAAATGAAATGATTTAACCTAACAAATTAAATGATGAATTCAGATTCCAAATGATGTGGTATTACATGAAATGAGTTAAACAAAACAGATTGATGAATTCTGATTCCAAATGATCTGGCGTTAAGTAAAATGGTCTGAAGAACAGAAAGGAATGATCAGTGCATATTCCAAATGATGTGGTTTTAAATGAAATGAAATGATCTGACTTGAAACAGTGTTACAATGTAAATCATCTGGCATAAATCCAAATGAAACACATGGGGTCACTGTTATCTATGATGTATGAGTTAAGCATGCCCAAACAAATTCCAGGGATATTTACAGCATTCGGCTGAGGTTTTTGCATATGACATTGGATAGCAAAGTTAAGTGCTTCTTTAATATAAACATGAACTATATTCTCCAATCAGCATAAAGTGACTTTAATAACATTAATGAATGTGAGTATATATTTTTCTTTTCTAAGTTCTCCCCTGTACTGTGCAAGTTTCTGAGGCTCCAAAAAAAAACTAGATGTATCAACAGGTTATAAATTAAATCTGGATCTTTTTTAATCAGTATTAATTACCATGTTTAATGACCTTATGTAGCCAAAAAAAATTTGTTGCCCACCACTTTTTGTATATATTACATTACCGGCCGTATGTGCATGCGCATTATTCGTCCATTGTCTATAGGTTATCAGTTCTTCTCGCCCCCATATTAATGATTATTTTTATTTTATCTTCTTTTACCTCCAGGAGAGCAAATATAATGTTTTTAGAATCCTTTATTAGGAAACATGTCACTCTGCTATCCAAATGTATTGAATTTTTTGGGGTGGGGTGTGGTGGGGTGGGGGTCACAGGATGGTCATATCCATCGATTTAAGTAGCATCTGTTTGGTATTTTTTGTACCTCGTTCAATTGCCTGTTCTATGATGGGTGTGATAAAAGTAAGTTTCAACATAAAAAAAATAAAAAGTAAACCCTTTAAAAAATAATGAGATGAGCGAGTTTAAAAGATAGTTTGAATTTAAAAATATAAATAAAAGGTATTTTACAAATTGCAACCTCTTGTTTGGCAGCCCAACACATAGAAAAATAAATGTGGGTATTATTATATTTAAGCTAGCAATTGCTCATTCTAGGACTGGAAAGATACATTTTCAAGATAAAAATAAAAAGTTTTAAAAAAGTAAAGACAAAGTGGGATGAGCAAATTGTTGTTGTCACCAGGACAATTTGTTACTTTTGACATAACATATTATTATTATTGTTGTTGCTGTTTGCACTGTCAATGACATCAAAGTAGAAAACTGATACATATGTCTCAAATTTTCTTTGCATGTAAGACAAAATAACTTCTTAAAATTGCCGGACAATATAATTAACTTCATACTCAAAGATATCTGCTTTCCAAACTAAACAGTGAAAGGACAGTAGTGTCTGACCTAAAATTACACAAACTGCATGCATAATATTGAAGCCACAAGCCCTGCAAAATGCATAGTGTGTATCTAACACCAATGCCATGCCTCCTGCAAGGATACATTCTGTCACCCCTTTGAAAGTAAAAATAGTTTATATGTAGTTGGTTAGCATATCACTAAATGAAACTTTGCAATAAGGCAAATACTATCCTTAACTTAGGTGTTGTTTTAAATGGAATATACACTCTAGATACCCAGGTTGGCAAGTATGGGATGGGGCAGGAAAGGGCCATCACTTATGTCTTTAGAGACCCAGGCTGGCAAGTATGGGGCGTGGGCAGGAAAGGGCCATCACTTATGTCTTTGGAGAGGTTACCCAAAAGGTAAACATATTCTTTAGATGCGACAAGCTTTTATGTTGCAAGTGGTGGGTGGAGGTGAGACAAGACTGTTATAAAGGTATTATTGTATGTGCTTTGTGAGACAGCAAGTGGTTGGTGGTTGGCATGGAGAAGGTTAGGGTGTGGTCAGTATGTGGTCCAGACACCCTCCCAGATGACTATTATGATAATGGTCTATATAGTATAAAAATGAGAAAAGACAAATTTTTCACCTTTGAAGGCCTGGATTACATGACTTGACTTTCTAATATAAAAGTATGATCAGGTTCCTGCTGAGAGATAATTTATTATACAAATTTCCAGTTATAATTAGATGCACATTATGCAAATGTGTAAAATTTTAGATCACATGGTCATAAGGCCAATCATGGTTTTAGCATGGTCCTGCATGGTCTTCTTACATTATGTTTCATTGTTCATGCTTTATGCATCACTCAACACTTGCTATTTTCAACATTTTCTCACAAAACTATATTGACTGAATCAGTTTCATCCCAACTTAGAAATGAGCATGCTTTGCTTAAAAGGTTTTCATGCATAAGTGATGGCAAGTGTTACAAAAGATCTCTTAAAATGATCAGAAACTGCTCCGCAGAATTTGAACAAACTCTTTATTCCCCATGCAAGATGCTTTCATTAAGACCAAATTAAGTGAAATGTGGTGAGTATAGCTCTTGGTTATGCACCCAATACTAATATCACAAGGTTCATTACACATGGAATCTGTTGTGTCACGGTCATGTACAACACAATAAAGTGGGTGGTATTATACAAAGGTAGACAGATGTAGCTTTACGATGATACCAAATAATATGGATGTTCTAGTTGCACTTCAAAATACAGAGAGAAAAACCTTACTTTTTGGATCAAAGTTTTTCCAGCCACAATTCGCCCAAGATAGGAATCCAATTTTTTGTCTGGATTTAAGACTTTTTTTGGCCTGAGACCTACGACAGCTGGTCTGAACTGCAAACAGACAGGTGAACTTTTGCAAAAAGTAGGATAAGATGGTCATTTAGAAGAGTGGTCTCAACACCAAAATGATGGATCCGTTAGGCTAAAAAATAATAAAAGAAAGTCCAATTTTTTCACTTCATGCTCAGGCAAAATAGCCAATGAAAAACAATGTTTCTAAAATGAATGAGCATTATTTTAACCAAAAATGTCTTTGAGGTTGATGTATTAGGATGTATTCAGAAATAGTGCCCAAAATGGGTTTCCTACTGGCATTTCAGGTGGAAACAACAAAAACCTACAAGGGTTAATGAGTTATTGTCATGTCTCTTTAATGTCACATCTGTTTATTGACTTGCCTGTTTAATGTCATACCTATTTAATGATGTGCCTGTTTATTGCCATACCTGTTTATTGACATGCCTGTTTAATGTCATGCCTGTTTATTCACATGCCTATTTATTGACATGCTTGTTTTAAATGTCATGCATATTTATTGACATGTCTGTGTATTGTCAGACTGGTTTATTGCATGCCTGTTTAATGTTATACCTGTTTAATGTTATACCTGTTTAATGACATGCCTGTTTAATGACATGCCTGTTTATTGTCATGCCTGTTTAATGACATGCCTGTTTATGGTCATAGCTGTTTAATGACATGTATGTTTATTGTCATGCCTGCTTAATAACATTCCTGTTTATTGTCATGACTGCTTAATGACATGCCTGTTTATGGTCATAGCTGTTTAATGACATGCCTGTTTGTTGTCATGCCTGTTTAATGACATTCCTGTCTATTGTCATGCCTGTTTATTGTCATACCTGTTTATTGTTATGCCTGTTTATTGTCATGCATATTTATTGTCATACCTGTTTTTTGGACATACCTGATTATTGTCCTGCCTTTTTTTTATCATGTATGTTTACCATCATGCTTGTTTATTGTTGTACCTGTTTAATGTCATGCCTGTTTATTATCATGCATGTTTACCATCATGCTTGTTTATTGTTGTACCTGTTTAATGTCATGCCTGTTTATTATCATGCATGTTTACCATCATGCTTGTTTATTATTGTACCTGTTTAATGTCATGCCTGTTTGGAGGGAAATACGAGTCCTAGCAAGCATGTTGTCATCTGCTTTTGGTGTCAAATCATTGTTAAAGTATTTGTGTTCACCCATAATCTTTGAAAATGGCAAGTTATAGCATTCTGTTGAATCCCAATCAGATACTTATTATTAATGCTAGATGTACCATACTAGAAAGTCTTGATACCAATTTGTTTATGTTTTTCTTTTCAGTAATTTTAATTTTTGTTGTCTTTCCCATTGTTATGATTGTCAGTGGATGTTGCACAAAGAGGTAAGATTTTCTTTAAGATATAATTACATTAACACTTAACAAACTCAGTTATTTGATCATAATAATGAATTCTTATGGCTGTTGCCTATTTGCTGCTAAAATGCAGTTTTATGGATTTTCAGAAATGTAAACTCCATTGACCAAGTACATGTGTTATTTGAAGGCTATCAGTCTGGACCAACAAGTAGATCTCTAATTTTTCTGACATTATTGGTAGCAGGGCCTCAGGCCAAATTGTTAAGTTTTCATTATCAATCTTCCTGCAAAAATATTTTCAGGCTATTGTCCACTCTCTAGTATTTAATGAATTTATTTTGACTGACCTTTTTATGCAGATGGCAAGTTAAAAATCCCTCATCGTTTGAACTATATTATCAAATATTTCAGGACACTCACTTTTATTAGATTTTATCCCTGTCAGAACAGAACACCTGTTTATCCATCATGTTGACCTTTTTTATTTAAATTGCTGATGCATGAGTAGAAGGCAGCATCACCCCAACGTAAGAGTAATGCATGGAGTTCATAGTGATATAGTCCTCACTTAAGATGGTCACCATACAATACTTTTTACCTTGGGATGACGCTGTCATCTACATATGTTAATAGCCCAAAATTTGTAGAGATATCTATTATAAAATTCTGCCTCATCCAGTTTTTCTTTCTATCAATAGAATTTTGAAATCTAATTGTTGGTCTAGCTATCCATCAAAATAGATTAAAACTTCCATTGTTACACTTCCACTGCTTGTGGTGAGGACATTTTGATTTTGTGTTTTGTCCACTCTGTCCATTCCCTCAGATGTCCATACCATCCATTCCTTCATTTACCCAACCCTAGAAGGTCATTGGCATGATGGCACATAAATCAACATTAACAAAATATGTTCCAGTCATATTCAATTTCATATGCACATATAGATAATCAGATTCAAATTTCAATTTAAATTTTGAACACATTTTAATTTCTTAACATGGATTTTTATTAACACCTTTATAAGTGCTATTAACTCATGAACCCTGGTCCAAGTCGACCCTGATATTTTATTTTTGAGTTGCCATCTTACTGTCTAAAAAATGGTACTGTGTTGTATGTTTCTCTATCAACTGGTATGGAAATTTGAGGCCACATTTTTAGGAATATCTCACACACTGTCAGTCCATATCAATGCTTTTCTAAAAATTAAAGTCATATTGCTTTAGTTGGACTTTTTCTTACTCTGATTTCTTTTTCCTGATAAATTTAAATTCTGAAAGAAGCAGATGGACATGTTTTTAAGTTCTGTCGACCTACATTTCAATTGGCTGAAATATGATGGAAGCTGGGAATGCCAAAATTGGATTAAGTTGAAGTTCTCTTCCTTAACTGAAGGAATAAAAAAATACTAATATTGAAGAAGGTGTTTCGATAACTTTGTTTCATTTCGTTGAAGATACTTATCATCCTTTTTACCAATTATGGCATTCCCAGCTTCCATTGCATTCCAGCCTACTGAAATGTGTGTCTAATCTGCAAATGGATCTTCACATTATAAAGTTAGAAAAGGTTCCATTTATAAGTATCCATGATGAGAAAACAAGAAAATCAAATAATGTAATTGCATTTTAATTATAATGGAAACTAAGTAAAGCAGAAAAGGTATATGTACAATAAACTCTGATTTTCAAATAACTAAGTTTTGAAGAATATTTTTCACTTTCTAAATAAGTAAAGTATTTGAGTTAGATATTTTTTACTATTGAAGTTTATTTTACAATTGGTGTTGTAAGGTGAATGAAGTTCTGAGAAATGAAGAAAGTCAACACTTGTAATCAATTTTCATTGCCTGTCTGCATTGTGTTTTACCTGGCAAGGGAAGACACTCATACATAGTGTACATCTCAGTTTGGGTAAGGGTAGACACTCATGTATAATGGACACTTCAGCTTGGGCAAGGGAAGATACTCATGTATAATGTATACATTCCTTGGGCAATGTAAGACAATCATGGATAGTGTACACCTCAGCTGGTAATTCAACATTTTAATTAACTATGATCATAACCTATATATTCCTATAGCTAATGCATATAGGAGTCCAGACTGAGTAAGATAATGAATCTCGACTGTAATACATGTTTATAAAGTGTACATGTATATTACAATTTAACCATAAATAGGTGACATAATCAGAGATCTATGAAATTACTTGTGTTCAGTTCTGTCAACCATGTCGATTTGATTACATCATTTCTCCTTTGTCTTCTGTATATTTATCTTAACATACAAAACTGTAGATTTCTTGTGCTAAAATAATATGCTTAAGAACAGTGTTTCCCCTCACACTCAAGACATCTATTGCAAGTTACTGAGATACATAGAGATATTTAGGGATGCTGTAACATACCACCAAAATCAACTGTTTCAGTCTTAAATAAGTTTTACTAATTTATATTTCAATATTGTGGCTGCTCCAATATATTATTACATTTACCTTTTGATGATTTAATAATTATATCAATGTTGAGTCCTAATTTTACCCATGATATAACCTGATAATATAAAACATGAAATAAATCACTGATTTATTACATTTGAACATTTATTAATATATTATATTTAAATCAAAATGCAATTATAAGTATCCTAATGTTGGCTTAGCAACCTCACATAAATATGTTGCCACAAACTTTGGAATTGATACTGCCTAGAGATTATTTTGTGCTATCTAATGTCATTATCTATTTCTTGCAATAGTGTGTGCCCTGTTTTGTTAAGAAAATCCTCTGAAATTTTACACTTAACAAAGTAATGAAAAAATCAGCCAATAAGATAAAGGAGGGAAAGGTGTTCTTGAATCATTTGTGCAGATTATTGCAACAGTCCCAAGTAGTTATAGCTTGATTTAACTGGATGCATGTATTGGGGAAAGGAGCTTTTGACATATCCTACATCAGAGTGTTCTAATTGCAAGGATATTTTCTGGTTTCTGAACAGCATTAACTTGAATTCATTTGGCAGCTTGGGTCAGTAATCCTAAAAACATGCTGAAGTGTAGAAAAGTTTTCATCTGAGATTTTTCTGATCTCATGTTAAATTTTGTACAAGATTTGCAAGAATTGCCAATTGGATCATTTTATGTTACTCTTTTGTGCCTTTCTCCAGCTATGCAGTAGATTGTGTAGTTTTATGATCTTTACTTGTCTGGTGTACTCCAGGTGCCTTTTGCTGATAATTACAACAAAGAGTGAAAAATTATTAATTAGATTGTCTGGGATCCAATTCTTCAATATAAATCTGCCATCATCTTTAAGTAGCCATTTTGTATTCATTAAGTCATTTTGGATATTCCTTTTGGTAATGTTTAAAGATTTTTGTAAGTGGTACATGTAGTTTGATTGGAAAGAATCCACCATCTTTTTCAATGTATTTCTGTTAGAATAGGGGTCATTTTAGTACATAGCTATTTCTTTGTTGCTCATTGTTGTCTTCCATTCAATTATGTTTGATATAAAGCCTGCACAGCATGAATCCTATCTCTGTATCACACAAATTTTGTTGCTCTTCACCTATAGCCAACATGATGGATAAATTTGGCATTAGCACCTGGATCAGGTGAACAAGGGTCTGTTCTGTTGTTACATGAAATACATAGAAATGGCTTAATTAATACAGGTTAAAACCATAAGAGTATGTAAATTTCATATGTGACTTTTGATTTATTTTACATGCATCATGTGTGTGTTTAGATTTGATTTTTCTATACAATCACTGTGTGTTCATGACCTACATTTATTTTACAAGACAATTGTACTGCATTCTTGATTCTTGTACAGATAAGCATAATGGGGTACACTGCTGAAAGGGACTTTTAAGAGTAAGATCAGATATTGATGTTTAAATACAAAATCTTAATATTAAACTCTTCATTATAGATCAAATGCTCATCGTAGATGTGTCTGTGGTAGATGCATTTGTGAGAGTTCATGCCATCAAAGTTTTTGCCAGGCTACAAGAAATAGATTTACAGCAGTATTTCAAGCATTGAGAAGATGCTTTTACTCCACTGTGATATTCATACAGTACTGTCACCTATGGAGGAGAAAAGGAAATAAGAATGAGGAAAACAACATACTATCTACTGGTAAACATGTACCCAAAAGAAATTAGATTTGTTCAATTTAGTTTCACTTTTCTTTGTAGCAAGTTATATAAACGTTTATGACTTAAGTACTTCAATAGCACCCAACAATGAGATGCTGGAGACCAATAATAATCATCATTTCCCTTCCCACACACCACAACCACCACACCCCTATTTATTAGGTATTTTACATTAGCAACCTTTGAACATAAATCAATGTCATTTATTAAGTACAATGTTTTATAAATGAACACATGCTTCTTAAAGATTTCATCAATCTTTCACGTTTGAGTTAGGACCTTTCTTTGGTTAATTACAACCTTAACAATAAAATTTTTTTGTACCCAAAAGAGCTGAAAGCCATTCATGCCTTCTTGCAGGTGGTTGTTTACATTGAAAATAATTTTAGAAGATTTATACATTGTCTGCCACATGAAGATGTACTTTTAGAATATTCATCTTCTTCTACTCCATTTTGACAGGTCCATATTGATAAGATATTAATGAAGCCATTTTATAGCCTGCATATATATACCACCATAAGTTCTGAAGGAACTATTTAACATTATTCATCCTGAATGTAATAGGCATGGGCAGTTGATCCCACTCAATTGAATCAGACATGAACACTTACCTCTAAATATCGACTAAATTAGACATGAGCAATTGCCCCTAAATATAGATTAAATTAGACATGAGCAATTGCCCCTAAATATAGATTAAATTAGTCATGAGAAATTGCCCCAAAATATAGATTACATTAGACATGAGCTATTGCCACTAAATATAGATTAAATTAGACATGAGCAATTGCCCCTAAATATAGATTAAATTAGACATAAGCAATTGCCCTTATGTATAGATTCAATTAGACATGAGCAATTACCCCTATGTATAGGTTTAATTAGACATGAGCGATTGCCCCTAAATATAGATTAAATCAGACATGAGCAATTGCCCCAATGTATAGGTTCAATTAGACATGAGCAATTGCCCCTAAATATAGATTTAATTAGACATGAGTAATTTGCCCTAAGTATGGATTAAATTAGACTTGAGTAGATTAAATAAGACATGAGCAATTGCGCCTAAGTATACAAAAAATTATACATGAGTAAAAAATTGCCCCTAAGTATAGATTAAATTAACAGAAAACACTAAGATTCTTCTGTAGTCATAGGTCTTTGAAACAGGAAAATGCAGGATTCTGATAAGGTTAATTTCATTATCAAATTCAAATCAACTGAGTAACATGATCATCCTTGTAGGTTAATTTCATATCACTGTGTTGTATAGCAGTGATAATTTAATTTGTATAAAAGCAATGATCTAGAACTACCTTTTTGCTTTTCACATTCACAAGATCAAAAAATATTTAGTTATCTTTTATATTTTATGATTTTAATAATTACTTGTTGCTAGCAGTTGAAGTGTCTGGTGACAACAGACCAAAATACTGTATACAGTTATTCATAAAGTTCACTGTAGAGGTAACTAAATTTACTATTGATCACACAGTAAAATGCAAGCTTCCTTTAGAGAAGGACCAATCTGACCCATGAAGATGCTTTTCAGTATTAGCCTCACAACAAAGAATTGTAAAATTGATCGAATTGTCAACTGCATGCATAAATGAAGCATTAATTGATGCCAACAAAACATTAAATCAATATGTGCATATAGGTTTAAATTGACCTGCAAATTATTTATTTTAAAAATTGATAGTTGCTAAGAAATTCTGAAATCAGATGAATCATTGGCATAATTTTTTATTGAATAAATATTTTTTATAACATTCTCCAAAATGAAATTAGTTATATTTATTTAATTTTAAAAAGAAATCACACTTAGTTAGACCATCTTTGGCATTTCTTTATTACCATCATTTTCCAACAACTTAAATGGCAGTAAACAGATTTCGAAACCACATGATGGTATGTAGATATTAATTATACTACAGTAAAGAAAGAGATGTCAGAGTAAAAATATTAGGACTGGAACTCTAATTTATGCAATGGTGTCAGTATGTGATACCAACTAGATAGTCTTAATAAGTTAGGTGGCCATTTTTACTGCTGCAGAATATAATGTACAACACTGATTGTTCATGAAATGGGGTCTTTTTTCTTACATTGTAAGGCTATTTCTTCCCTTGACAAAGAGGATGATTTGATTAAAACATTGGGTAATAGTTTTGGTGACTGCCTTGTTACAAAAATTGTGTCAAAGCTTTAGATAAGCAGCATCTTTTACAAATTGATTTAAAAATAAAGAAATATTTTCATAAATTCCAAAATGTTGCCAAACGTAAGTAATAGGTATTGAGTCTATGGCTGTCTTACTTCCTGTTGTAAGCAAAGTCCATGTTATATAACAGTACATTTAGTCACTACAGGCCTATACAACACATATCCAGCAACAAACTGCATTAGTATATGTGTATACTTTTCAATGTAATTATCATAATTCTTTAAACAAGTTTCAGGAACAACAGATGGGTCTTGTATGTTATCTGATTTGTATGAAAATGCAACTTGATAACATATAAATTACTATTTGCGAATGTTAAAGTTGCTTCATTCTCTGAGGCTTCTCAAGTGTCTAATATGTCAATGTCTTCTTGTACATATGTAAATCAATCTCATATTGAACATTTTGATGTACATGTATGCAACTTACATGTGGTCATGGTACAACAGATGGGTCTTGTATGTTATCTGATTTGTATGAAAATGCAACTTGATAACATATAAACTACTATTTGCGAATGTTAAAGTTGCTTCATTCTCTGAGGCTTCTCAAGTGTCTAATATGTCAATGTCTTCTTGTACATATGTAAATCAATCTCATATTGAACATTTTGATGTACATGTATGCAACTTACTACATGTGGTCATGGTACAACAGATGGGTCTTGTATGTTATCTTGAATCGTGTGTTTATGTAAATATTCAAGCTGATGAAAAGAAATCAGATCAAAATTGTCATGTCTTTGGCCTCCTCAAAAGAGGTGTGCAAGTAATCAACCTAAATATCCAACACATCCTACCTGTACTAATCAAGATTAAAATAATGTTACAGCAACCTAGATCAGTCAATATTCTAGGTCTTTGTAAAGCCTTTCTCACTAATAATTTGTCTCTCCAAATACAAGGGTTTCATCTTTGAATGAAATGATAGGGAAGCCACCTGGATAGGGGGTGTTCTTGTCTATGTAGATAGTTCCATAAGTTATAACAGACATGTTGATCCAGAGACTTTTGAAAGTGGAGAGTTTCTGGATTGAAGTATTCCATGCCATGTTAAAGCCAATGCTCTTATGTTCAATTTACAGGCTACCTTGTTCTACAGATAGGGTTGAAGTGCTAATTCAGAAAGCCTTAGTAAAGGAATAGTTAGTTAGTCATATTAGGTGATTTTAACTTTGATTGCATGAAAACTCCATCATGAACATGGATAAGTAATTTTGAAATTACAGCCTTGCCCGATTAATTAACACCCCAACTAGAGTAACAGAAAAAAGTCCTACTATCATTGATCATGTTTATACTAATAAAACTGACAACTGAAACTAATGTGTCAGTGTATGGACTGAGTGATCACTATCCAGTCTGTGTAAATAGACATGTTCCCAAATCATCTACAATGGTAAACACATTGAAATATGATTCAGGGACTTTAAATATCTTGATGAGGAAACGTTCTTAAATGATTTAGTTTGTAAACCCTTCTACTCAGTGTGCCATATAGCTGATGTCAATTAACACTACCTTGGATAAATAATATTGAATTTTAATTGCAGTTAGACAAACATGCCTGAATTAATTACCCCTGAGGTCATTTAGACCAGGCACCTAAGAGATAATTTCCACAGGAAAAAGACACAAAAAACTATAGAAAGCACTGGAATAAAGTTAGGCACCTGATAGGTAAGACACAAGAGAACTACCATAAACAGACTATAGTAAGTAAGACTTATAAAGCATGGTGGGAGCATCTAAAAGAGCTGAATCCTCCCAAGAACAGTCCACCCCCTAAACTTCAGCAAAATAAAGATATAGCAATATTTGTACAATGCATTGTGGAAATTTTCAATAATTTCTTCATAAGCATCTCCAGTTACTGTTTTAAGATCAGACTAACATCCAATTGAACTTGATGCTATTCTATCATAATTTTAGGAGCTAAACTTCCTAATGGCTATTTTTTTTTTTTCAATAGCTAATGTTAGCGAGCTGATGTTTTTGATATGCTCATAAAGTTGAGTATTAATATATCCTCAGGTTTGGATGATATTGGTTCACTAATTCTTAAAATTGCTGCACCACTATTAACAAAGTCATTAACACATATCATAAACTTATGTATAATGAGAGGTCATTTTCCAGAAACCTTGACTTGTGCAAAGGTTACACCTATCTTTAAGCAAGGAGAAAAAGAGGATCCAGGGAATTACAGTCCAGTATCCATTCTACCTGTATTATCAAAATTATCTGAAAAGTGAATAGTTTGCAGGTCTATAATTTTTTTCTTAACTTACTCTCTATTTCATAAACACAATCAGGATTTAGAAAGTACCACCCTTGGAAAACAGAACTTATCAAATTAACAGATCTTTGGCTGAAGAAAATGGATAATGGACATATGAATGGGATTGTTTTCCTTGACTTCAATAAAAACTTTGATCTTGTTGATCATGAAATTATGCACAAAAAGGTGAATTGTTATAGATTTTACAATCCATCTTTAAACTGGTTTAGATCATACATAAACCAAAGGTCTCAGCAAGAAAGCATTGACAATCACAAACTCACACTATTGATTCAGGGATCCCTCTAGCTCAGTTTTAGGCTGTACCTTATTATCTATAGTAAGTAAATAATTTACCATTAAACATTAAATAATGAATCAACAAGTATGGATTTATCTGAAGATGATGCAACCTTTTATCTCCCCCCCAAATTTAATTCAGACCATATTAGAGCTCAAAATTGGCCATTTGGGAAATGTTGGTCTCAAAATGTTCACAAAATACACAGTCAAATTTCAAAACATTCTATTGAATCTTTATAACTGTCATTATATGAAGTTAATTTACATGGATAAGAATATTATAGATATTATTTCTCCTCTTATGGGAATCAAACCCAGATCCACAATTTATATCACCCTTCATCTTGCCTATGCACACCAACACCTATTATACTCTTTCAACTAAGTGCATATCACTCAACCATAATGGATCATAGTCATGAATAAAGTCATGTATGGCAAACACTTTCTTGGTGATTCAGTAATTAATTAGTCAAAATACAAAGTCACTTTGGAGTAGTTAGAAATAAATAAGGCATATACAGAAGTTCTTATATTCATTCCCAAGTACAAGTATGATGAATATTTGCAAACTGCATTACTTCCGTATAATATCTTTCACTAAGTAGTCAGTTTTTCTGTTATGGATTGAAATTCTATATGAAGTACAGGATTCATTTTACCATTTCTGATTTTAAGAAGCTTTAAACCCCAAACTCATACCCACCTAATTCGAATTGGCCTGTGGTCTCTGGCCATCATGTCAGTCAGGCCGTGGTCTCTGGCCATCAAATCAGTTGGCCTGTGGTCTCTATCATGTCAGTTAGCCCATGGTCTCTGACCCTCATGTGAGTTGGCCTATGGTCTATGACAATCTTGTGAGTTGGGTCATGGTTTCCAAATGTTATAGGTATATTTCGCTTGCAGAACCATCCTAGTTTGTTCAAAATGTTTGACATTCATGTCATTGCAAAAAATTATATTTCACTTGATTTCTGTAGCATTGATTCTTGAGCTGAAATCCACAAATGTATGTCACTGACGCATGAAGGTCAAATTATTCACCAATAAGTCAACCATATGTAGTACCTCATGTTTTATTTTGCTTGTAAATCATAATCAACATGACATCCTTTAGCTTGACCATACTATAACTAGTACTATTGACTTCTTACCTATCCCTCAAATCTTGATATGTTTTCAAGATCTTTAACTATTTTTTTCTGGACACTGGATAGAATCCTCACATTTGGTAATGTGTGTCTTATGGTTCTTTTGAAACACATCATCAGAATCATTAAGGATTACAGATTCTAACTTTTTTTATTTCTTTCAGAAGCAAAGTCTCTGAATATATTAATAAGTCCTTTTTTGGGCCTTCTTAGAATAAACCTTTGTTGGACTCTCTGCTTAATAAATTAATTATACTTAAGTGGGGACCCAGTAGTCTCCAGCACCACTACTCCAGTGCACTGGGTCAGTATCAGTGGGCAGCCAGATAAACCATTTTATTTGGGTTTAGCTGCTTATGAGTAACATGGTGTATTTTTGAACCCATATGGAGAGGGACAAGTTAATTATTGTTTGTTCACACATTTCCTTTTTTTTTGGACAGATCATGACCATTTAGTGATTAATAGCATCATTAAACCAGACTGATCAGAAATGGGTAAATGGGTGCATTTCTTTTTCTTCTTATTTTTAAGGGCATGCTCATTACGACATGTTTATGTTGTGTGTCCAATTCTGCTCCAAATGTTAACCTTACAAAATGCTATTCATATAGCAGGTGCTTATAGTCAGTCTGCAGATGTTATGGAAGCCGATGTCATAAGTGGTGTTGTGAATCAACAAACAGATGATGTTGGGGTGGATGTCATTGATGAAGCTGTCAATCAGACAGTAGATGATATTGATAGTCAACAGGCTATATTTGATGGTGATGCAGGTTCATCATCTACTGATGCAGAGGGGCATGTTCAGTACAAAACTGAAGCCATATCCGGTAAGTATTCATTTTCAGGACTTATAAAATATAAAATTTAAAAAGAATATATATAAAAAGAATATATATAAAAAGAATATATATAAAAAGAATATATATATATATATATATATATATATATATATATATATATATATATATATATATATGAATAAAATTGTTTGCATTTAAAATAGCAGCTTAGATTGGTGGTTTTAATGATGAGACTCATAGAAATGAGTATAATATAGCAACTAAAAATACAGTAATGCATCAGTTTGGTAATCAGGAGTCATATTTGATTGGCTTGGATCTTTGCAGGGTTTAAAATATATTATAAATAGGTTATTAAATTTTTACCAACAAAAATTATGTGGACTCAATGTTTTAGTGCGCTAACTTGCAAGTATATCACTCACTGACAAGACTGCTTCTGTGTCAGTTTGTTTTGTCATGTTCATGTATTGAGTAATAAATGATAAAGATTGACTTATACATCATTTTGTTTACAGATACCAATTTGGATGGCATTGATGTAGAAATTGATGACCAAGGTACATATTTATCTTCTAATTTTGTTCTGATGATCCTTGTGTCAAACTGTATTAAGTAATTTTATCCCTGTTATTTCAAAGCTTTTTAAAAATGCCATCCATCCAGGGTAATCAGGAGTCATATTTGATTGGCTTGGATCTTTGCAGGGTTTAAAATATATTATAAATAGGTATGGTGTGAACAAAACAATATAGCTTGACATTAAATAATAAAGTGATTTTCAAATTCAAATCAAGCCTGGAACACATGCACAGCCATCTGTGAATGCACAACATAAACATATATAATATATAAACTATCCTGCATTGAAAAATTTAACTGAAAACGATGCATAATTATAGAAAAGCAGGCAGTAGATATTGTACTAGAACTGTTCAATTTTCTAAAGATTTCATCCATTTGACAGATTGATTTCATCCAATTGATACCTTGACACATTTTCTGAAAGGATTGTGCTTGATCACTGTCAGAATGCACAAAATAGTCATGTGATTAATTACATCCTTATTTAATCTTCATCACTTTGCAGTTTGATACATTCAAAAGGGTGTAATTTGATTGCATCTTTATTTAGTCATCATTACTTCCCTTTTGATGCATTTAAAGGGGTATAATTTGATTGCATCTTTATTTAGTCATCATTGCTTCCCTTTTGATGCATTCAAAGGGGTGTAATATATATGAGTAAAATTGTTTTCATTTAAAAAAGCAGCTTAGATTGGTGGTTTTAATGTGTAACTTTTCTAATATGGCTAGGAAGACTCATAGAAATGAGTATAATATAGCAACTTAAAATACAGTAATGCATCAGTTTAGTAATCAGGAGTCATATTTGATTGGTTTGGGTCTTTGCAGGGTTTAAAATATATCATAAATAGGTTATTAAATTTTTACCAACAAAAATTATGTGGACTCAATGTTTTAGTGCGCCAACTTGTAAGTATATCACCCACTGCCATGTCTGCTATGTGTCAGTTTGTTTAGTCATGTTAATGTATTGAGTAGTAAATGATGAATATTGACTTATACATCATTTTGTTTACAGATACCAATTTGGATTTCATTGATGAAGAAATTGAAGACCAAGGTACATATTTATCTTCTTCTAGCTAATTTTATTCTGATGATCCTTAAGTCAAACTGTTATAAGTAATTTTATCCCTGTTGTTTCCAAGCTTTTTAAAAATGCCATCCATCCAGGGGAATGAACATATTTGGATAAATAATGATGGTGTTTGTAAAAAGTACAAATGTCCCCAAAATATAATTAAACTGGAGCAGATATAGAAAATAGTGGGATATGAATGTTATGGAGGTTCCACTGTATTATATTTATTCTCAATAAAATGAGGCCATTGTCCATGAAAATGGAGTGGTAAAGGTGATGGAGAAAGGACAGATTGCATATATTGAAATAAAAACTTAATTTCAAACTAAAGTATATTATTGTAAAAATTGGACTGAAATCTTTTCTTTATGATTAGCAAAGCCTCCAACTATGTTAGTAAGCCCACTTTTGGGCCTTCTTAGATTAACCTTTGTTGGACCCCACTGTTTAATAAATGAATTATACTTATGTGGGGACCCAGTAGTCTCCAGCACCTCTACTCCAGTGCACTGGGTCAGTATCACTGGGCAGCCAGACAAACCATTTTATTTGGATCTAGCTGCTTATGAGTAACATGGTGTATTTTTGAACTCATATGGTGAGGGACAAGTTAGTTATTGTTTGTTCACACATTTCCTTTTTGTTTGTTTCTTTTGTGACAGGTCATGACCATTTAGTGACAATAATACTATTAAACCAGACTGATCCAAAATGAGTAAATAAATGCATTTCTTTTTTTTCTTTCTTTGAAAGGACATGCTAATTGTTACATTTTTATGTTGTGTATCCAATTCTGCTCCAAATGTTCACCTTACAAAATGCTATTCATATAGCAGGAACTGAAGACCAGTCTGCAGATGGTATGGAAGATGATGTCATTAGTCGTGCTGTGGATCAGAAAGAAGATGGTGATGGAGAGGAATTCATAACTGATGTTGTCTTTGAGACATTAGATGGTATTGATATTCCAGAGTTTACCTTTGCCTTTCGATGTTTGTTGTCGATGCTATAAATTTTATCTCCCATGAGCCTTTTGGTGTTGGTAGTCATTGTCATGATTGCATTAAAAATGTCATTAGAATTGAACATGAATTTTGTCTCATAAGATTATCCAGGTTAGATTTCCATCTATCCATCCAGCCCACCTATAATTTTAATCTGATAAAACAAGCCCCAAACCTGCACTGATGATCATTGATGATTCAAAACATCCATTAGTATCAGCACATCTGATTTCTAAAGTGAATTTTTTTTTCTACTCTTGTACTTACTGTTTAAGATAAATGGATGAAATTTGGAATACTTACACATCATCACAAGAAAGTATAACTTACTGAGGTTCCTATCTTAATTGTCATGGTCAAGGCTGAATAATTTACCTTTTCATTAAAATGTTTCCATCTGCTCTTTGTTAAATAAATTTGAGATACAGAAATGAAATGTTGTTTATTTATACATCAAAACTAAATGCTGTGTCATACACCACACTAAAGTAATATCATCGAGTTTAATGTCATGGTTCAATTATAATCAAATGCTGTCCATCATAATTACTTTGTTCCTAATATCTTTAAAACTGTTTAAGTTTAAAAGATAAAACTTGGTATACTTACAAATCATCACTAGGTGTTGTGTAACACATTTGGAGTTCCTGTCTGAAAGATGATGGTCATAACTCAATATTTTATGATTGCATCACATTTTACTTTCCACTCCATAAGTTCAAAGCTGTATGAGAATGATGTACAAGACATGGCATACTAGTACATCTTTACTAGAAAGTGTCATATGTCCAGTTGGGGATCCTATTTTCAGAGGACAATGTCATTGTTCAGCTGCTTATTTTTTAGATCACATTTCACCATTCATTTTGTAACTTTAAAGCATTTAAAGAGAAATAAATGAAACCTCATATATTTTTGTAGCACTATCAGAATGTGTATTGCATACCACTATGGGTGTCCAATGTTCAAACTGAAGCCCTTGTGTCACTATTTTATATTTTCTTATCATACATTTCCATCTTTTCAACTTTTTGAAGCCATTGAAGATTAAGGGATAAAACTTTGTTCCTTCACATCCCCCCTAACTTTGTAACTTTTGACTTGCGTGAAATTAAGGGATTCATCTTGGTACACATAAATTTCATCTCTGGCAGATGTGTTATGTATTATATTAGATGTCATAAATGTTGAATTTTTCAATTACAATTTATTTTCCACTCAATAATTTTAGAGCCACTTGAGACAAAGGGATGACACTTGAGATGAAGGGATGGCCATTGGTATATATATATATATATATATATATATATATATATATATATATATATATATATATATATATATAGTATCATTAAAAGGTTTAGGGTATCACATTGGGGTTCGATGTTCTGTATCAAGATCACAAACCAGAAATTTATGTTGAGGTTAGATTTCCATTTTCCTTTCTAACTTAGCAGCTTTTGAAGATAAATGGATGGAGCATAGTATATTTATTAAGTTTCTACCAGAAGGCTTGTTAAGCTGCCAATCTGAGATCATTTACTCTGTTAACCTTATGTTTTTCAGGTCAGTGTTTTTTCATGTGTAATGGTCAGGGTTTTATCTAAATGGCCAAGGTCATTAACATGTAATTTGTGATTCCTTTTTTTACAGTTTTCCTTCACTGGCTTTTGGGATGTGGGAATGAATCTTGGGTTTAAATGTGACCTAATTAATAAGCTTTACACTCTTCTTTTTGATACCAATGGATGATTTTTGCAAAGATGTGATCGAATTGTCAACGCTCATTTTCCTCTTGTGTTCAAAATGATCAAAAATGAAAAGAAACAAAAAGTTAACTAAGCATAATATTTTATGTGAATTTTACTTGTTTGATTATATTGCTTTAGTAATTTTGGCTACTAAATCTTAAACTATGCATGATTAAAACATAAAGACTGATCTAAAAAATGAATTAGTCTAATCAAAACATGCTGAGAGACTGATTGAAAGAATTTATCTTAATTAAAACCTGCCAGAAGAATGATTAATAGAGTTATGAGTCTTTTTAAAACATCCTGAGATATTGATTAATAATGTTATTAGTCTAATTAAATAATAATAATAATAATAATAATAATAATAATAATAATAATAATAATAATAATAATAATAATAATAATAATAATAAAAACCTTATTTAGAGAAGGTAACTCAATTAGTTACAGAACTAATCTACCTTGAGGCCTTATATCTCTTATGTACAATATATACAGTATATACAACATGGTGTGAACAATCTGGCTTGACATTAAATAATTAAGTGATTTTCAAGGTCAAATCAATCCTGGAACACATGCACAGGCATCTGTGAATGCATAACATAAACATATATAACATATAAAATATCCTGCATTGAAAAATTCAAGTGTGAAAATGAAGCAAAATAATAGAAAAGCAGGCAGTAGATATTGTACTAGAACTGTTCAATTTTCTAAAGATTTCATCCAATTGACACATTGATTTCATCTAATTGATACCTTGACAAATTTTTTGAAAGGATTGTACTTGATCACTGTGAGAATGCACAAAACAGAGTCATGTGATTAATTACATCCTTATTTAATCTTCATCACTTTGCAATTTGATGCATTTAAAGGGGTGTAATTTGATTGCATCTTTATTTAGTCATTATTACTTCTCTTTTGATGCGTTTAAAGGGGTGTAATTTGATTGGATCTTTATTTAGTCATCATTACTTCACTTTTGATGCATTTAAAGGGGTGTAATTTGATTGTATCTTTATTTAGTCATTATTACTTCCCTTTTGATGCATTCAAAGGGGTGTAATTTGATTGCATATTTATTTTGTCATCATTACTTCCCTTTTGATGCATTTAAAGGGGTGTAATTTGATTGCATCTTTATTTAGTCATTATTACTTCTCTTTTGATGCATTTAAAGGGGTGTAATTTGATTGCATCTTTATTTAGTCATCATTACTTCCCTTTTGATGCATTTAAAGGGGTGTAATTTGATTGCATCTATATTTAGTCATCATTACTTCCCTTTTGATGCATTTAAAGGGATGTAATTTGATTGCATCTTTATTTAGTCATCATTACTTCCCATTTGATGCATTCAAAAGGGTGTAATATATATATGAGTAAAATTGTTTTCATTTAAAAAAGCAACTTTGATTGGTGTTTTTAATGTGCAACTTTTCTAATGTGGCTAATAAGACTCGTTGAAATGAGTATAATATAGCAACTTAAAATACAGTAATGCATCAGTTAAGTAATCAGGAGTCATATTTGATTGGTTTGGGTCTTTGCAGGGTTTAAAATATATTATAAATAGGTTATTAAATTTAAACCAACAAAATTTATGTTGACTCAATGTTTTTGTGGGCCAACTTGCAAGTATATCACCCACTGCCATGTCTGCTATGTGTCAGTTTGTTTTGTCATGTTCATGTATTGAGTAGTAAATGATGAAGATTGACTTTTAAATCATTTTGTTTACAGATACCAATTTGGATTTCATTGATGAAGAAATTGAGGACCAAGGTATATATTTATCTTCTTCTAGCTAATTTTATTTTGATGATCCTTAAGTCAAACTGTTATAAGTAATTTTATCCCTGTTGTTTCCAAGCTTTTTAAAAATGCCATCCATCCAGGGGAATGAACATATTTGGATAAATAATGATGGTGTTTGTAAAAAGTACAAATGTCCCCAAAATATAATTAAATTGGAGCAGATATAGAAAATAGTGGGATATGAATGTTATGGAGGTTCCACTGTATTATATTTATTCTCAATAAAATGAGGCCATTGTCCATGAAAATGGAGTGGTAAAGGTGATGGAGAAAGGACAGATTGCATATATTGAAATAAAAACTTAATTTCAAACTAAAGTATATTATTGTAAAAATTGGACTGAAATCTTTTCTTTATGATTAGCAAAGCCTCCAACTATGTTAGTAAGCCCACTTTTGGGCCTTCTTAGATTAACCTTTGTTGGACCCCACTGTTTAATAAATTAATTATACTTATGTGGGGACCCAGTAGTCTCTAGCACCACTACTCCAGTGCACTGGGTCAGTATCACTGGGCAGCCAGACAAACCATTTTATTTGGATCTAGCTGCTTATGAGTAACATGGTGTATTTTTGAACTCATATGGTGAGGGACAAGTTAGTTATTGTTTGTTCACACATTTCCTTTTTGTTTGTTTCTTTTGTGACAGGTCATGACCATTTAGTGACAATAATACCATTAAACCAGACTGATCCAAAATGAGTAAATAGGTGCATTTGTTTTTTTTTTTCTTTCTTTGAAAAGACATGCTAATTGTTACATTTTTATGTTGTGTATCCAATTCTGCTCCAAATGTTCACCTTACAAAATGCTATTCATATAGCAGGAACTGAAGACCAGTCTGCAGATGGTATGGAAGATGATGTCATTAGTCGTGCTGTGGATCAGAAAGAAGATGGTGATGGAGAGGAATTCATAACTGATGTTGTCTTTGAGACATTAGATGGTATTGATATTCCAGAGTTTACCTTTGCCTTGGATGTTTGTTGTCGATGCTATAAATTTTATCTCCCATGAGCCTTTTGGTTTTGGTGGTCATTGTCATGATTGCATTAAAAATGTCATTAGAATTGAACATGAATTTTGTCTCATAAGATTATCCAGGTTAGATTTCCATCTATCCATCCAGCCCACCTATAATTTTAATCTGATAAAACAAGCCCCAAACCTGCACTGATGATCATTGATGATTCAAAACATCCACTAGTATCAGCACGTCTGATTTCTAAAGTGAATTTTTTTTTCTACTCTTGTACTTACTGTTTAAGATAAATGGATGAAATTTGGAATACTTACACATCATCACAAGAAAGTATAACTTACTGAGGTTCCTATCTTAATTGTCATGGTCAAGGCTGAATAATTTACCTTTTCATTAAAATGTTTCCATCTGCTCTTTGTTAAATAAATTTGAGATACAGAAATGAAATGTTGTTTATTTATACATCAAAACTAAATGCTGTGTCATACACCACACTAAAGTAATATCATCGAGTTTAATGTCATGGTTCAATTATAATCAAATGCTGTCCATCATAATTACTTTGTTCCTAATATCTTTAAAACTGTTTAAGTTTAAAAGATAAAACTTGGTATACTTACAAATCATCACTAGGTGTTGTGTAACACATTTGGGGGTCCAGTCTGTAAGATGATGGTCATAACTTGATATTTTATGATTGCATCACATTTTACTTTCCACTCCATAAGTTCAAAGCTGTATGAGAATGATGTACAAGAAATGGCATACTAGTACATCTTTACTAGAAAGTGTCAAATGTCCAGTTGGGGATCCTATCTTCAGAGGACAATGTCATTGTTCAGCAGTTTTTGTTTTAGATCACATTTCACCATTCATTTTGTAACTTTAAAGCAATTTAAGAAAAATAAATGAAACCTGGTATATTTTTGTAGCACTATCAGAATGTGTATTGCAAACCACTATGGGTGTCCAATGTTAAAACTGAAGCCCTTGTGTCAGTATTTTATAACTTTCGACTTGCGTGAAATTAAGGTATTCATCTTGTTACACATAAATTTCATCTCAGGCAGATGTGTTATGTATTATATTAGATGTCATAAATGTTGAATTTTTCAATTACAATTTATTTTCCACTCAATAATTTTAGAGCCACTTAAGACAAAGGGATGACACTTGAGATGAAGGGATGGCCCTTGGTATATATATATATATATATATATATATATATATATATATATATATATATATATATATATATATATATATATATATATATATATATATATATATATATATATATATATATATATATATATATATATATATATATATACATATATATACATATATATATATATATATATATATATATATATATATATATATATATATATATATATATATATATATATATATATATATAGTATCATTAAAAGGTTTAGTGTATCACATTGGGGTTTGATGTTCTGTATCAAGGTCACAAACCAGAAATTTATGTTGAGGTTAGATTTCCATTTTCCTTTCTAACTTAGCAGCTTTTGAAGATAAATGGATGGAGCATAGTATATTTATATGTTTCTACCAGAAGGCTCACTGTTAAGCTGCTAATTTGAGATCATTTCATCTGTTAACCTCATGGTTTTCAGGTCAATGATATTTCATGAGTAATGGTCAGGGTTTTATCTAATTGGCCAAGGTCATTGACATGTAATTTGTGACTCCTTTTCTGCAGTTTTCCTTCACTGGCTTTTGGGATGGGGGAATGAATTTTGTTTTTAAATGTGACCTAATTCATAAGCTTTACACACTACTTTTCGATACCAATGGATGTTTTTTTGCAAAGATGGTATCAAATTTTGGCTGCTAAATCTTAAACTATGCTTAATTAAAACATAAAGATTGATAAAAAAATTTATTAGTCTAATTAAAACATGCTGAGAGACTGATTGAAAGAATTTAGCTTAATTTAAACCTGCCAAAAAAATTATTAACAGTTATGAGTCTTTTTTAAACATCGTGAGATATTGATTAATAAATTAGTAAAGTTATTAGTCTAATTAAAGCAAAAAATAATAATTATAATAATAATAATAAAAAAAAAAATAATAATAATAATAATAATAATAAAGACCTTGTTTAGAGAAGATAACTAAATTAGTTACTGAACTAATCTGCCTCGAGGCCTTATATACAACAAGGTGTTAACAATCTGGCTTGACATTAAATAATTAAGTGATTTTCAAAGTCAAATCAAGCCTGAAACACATGCACAGGCATCTGTGAATGCATAACATAAACATATATAACATATAAAATATCCTGCATTGAAAAATTTAGCTGTGAAAATGATGCAAAATTATAGAAAAGCAGGCAGTAGATATTGTACTAGAACTGTTCAAATTTTTAAAGATTTCATCCATTTGACAGATTGATTTCATCCATTTGATACCTTGACACATTTTTTGAAAGGCTTGTACTTGAACACTGTGTGAATGCTCAAAACAGTCATGTTTATTAATTACATCATTATTTAGTCTTCATCACTTTGCAGTTTGATGCATTCAGAAGTGTGTAATTTGATTGCATCTCTATTTGGTCATTATTACTTCCCTTTTGATGCATTCAGAAGTGTGTACATGTGTACAGTGTAATTTGATTGCATCCTTATTTTGTCATCATTACTTCCCTTTTGATGCATTCAAAGGGGTGTAATTTGATTGCATCTTTATTTAGTCATCGCTACTTCCCTTTTGATGCGTTCAAAGGTGTGTAATTTGATTGCGTCTTTATTTAGTCATCATTACTTCCCTTTTGATGCATTTAAAGGAGTGTAATTTGATTTCATCTTTATTTTAGTCATTATTACTTCCCTTTTGATGCATTCAAAGGGGTGTAATTTGATTGCATCTATTTTTAGTCATCATTACTTCCCTTTTGATGCATTCAAAAGGGGTGTAATTTGATTGCATCTGTATTTAGTCATTATTACTTCCCTTTTGATGCATTTATAGGGGTGTAATTTGATTGCATCTGTATTTAGTCATCATTACTTCCCTTTTGATGCATTCAAAAGGGGTGTAATTTGATTGCATCTGTATTTAGTCATCATTACTTCCCTTTTGATGCATTCAAAGGGGTCTAATTAATGTCTTGATGATTAAGATTCTGGCCATTAGGGGAATTTTTTCGTCTTGCATTGTTCACAAAATACACAGTAAAATTTCAAAACTTCCAATTGAATCCTTGGATTGCTGTTAAGGTAACATACACATCACAGCTTAACAGGCTTATGTGTAGCGGTCTACACTGTGTAACATCGCTAAATGATTTTCAAAGAGCTAAAAAGGCATACACTCTGCAGGAAAGGGGTATATACAACAAGGTGTTAACAATCTGGCTTGACATTAAATAATTAAGTGATTTTCAAAGTCAAATCAAGCCTGGAACACATGCACAGGCATCTGTGAATGCATAACATAAACATATATAACATATAAAATATCCTGCATTGAAAAATTCAGCTGTGAAAATTATGCAAAATAATAGTAAAACAGGAATAATTTATTGTACTAGAACTGTTTTTTAAATATTTCATTTATTTGACACATTGATTATGAAAAGAAAAAAATGCAAGGAACCTGCTTTATTTCACTGGGAATGTTGTTCCATACCAGTGGACCTGTATATTAAAAACTTTCTTAAATCAATTCCTTCATGCTGAAAGATTGATTAATAAAATTTGTTATCCTAATTAAATCATGCTGAGAGACTGATTTAAAAAATGTATATCAGATATTTGCTAATAAATACATTATTTAACAATCCTTTTAGTTTTATTACACTAATTAAAAATGTCTGATGCAGTTTATAAAATAAAGGAAATTCCATACAATTGAATACTATGATTTGATGTGTCCTCATATATGTATTAAATTCCATTGCATGGCTGCCTCTCTTCCATATTCAGACCCCCAACCCCTCCCCCAACAATTGGTGCTATTGTGCAAATAACACATACAGAAAAGAAAGTCTAAAGAAACAACTGCCATGAATTTTTTAGGGAGTTTAAATAGTAAAGGACACATAAAATGCAAATAACAATTATGTGTTCTATTCTAAACTGCACTAGATCATTGGCTTTGTTTAAAAATGTGACAAGAGTGAATGTAATGATTTGGCCAATAGTGAGTGTATTTATTCAGTGATGCCAGATTACACAATATATTTGCTGATGTGTGAATAGTAACAATAGAATTGCTGAACATGACATGTTTAGTAACTTCCCATACATACAGTTGGTGCCATTTGTTTATCAAGTGCATTTTACATGAGATCACTGAAAGAAACGTTATGATGCATGATCTGACCTTTCTTGATTCTTGACCAAATTTGAGTTCATGTTAATCTGGTTGTGTAATATACTTGGTAAATAAATTTGACCAAATATGAGTTCATTTTATTCTGATTGTGTATTACACTTGTTAAATAAACTTGACCAAATTTGAGTTCATGTTATTTTGGTTGTGTATTATACTTGGTAAATAAATTTGACCAAATTTGAATTCATTTTATTATGGTTGTGTATTATACTTGGTAAATAAACTTGACCAAATTTGAGTTTTTTTAATTCTGGTTGTGTATTTACTAGGTAAATAAATTTGACCAAATTTGAATTCAATTTATTATGGTTGTGTATTATACCTGCTAAATAAACTTGACCAAATTTGAGGGTTTTTTTTATTCTGACTGTGCATTTACTAGGTAAATAAATTTGACCAAAATTAAATTTAATTTATTATGGTTGTGCATTATACTTGTTAAATAAACTTGACCAAATTTGAGTTTATTTTATTCTGGTTGTGTATTTGCCAGGTAAATAAATTTGACCAAATTTGAATTCATTTTATTATGGTTGTGTATTATACTTGGTAAATAAACTTGACCAAATTTGAGTTTATTTTATTCTGGTTGTGTATTTGCTAGGTAAATAAATTTGACCAAATTTGAATTCATTTTATTCTGGTTGTTTATTATATTTGATAAATAAACTTGTCAATGGTATTATCTTGCTGGAATGTTTTCATATCATTTTAAAACTACTCCCATTTGTGTGTGTAAAGCCCAGTTGCTTTAAAACTATTCCCATTTTTATGTGTAAAGACCAGTTGCTTTAAAACTATTCTCATTTGTATGTGTGAAGCCCAGTTGCTTTAAAACTATTCCCATTTGTATGTGTAAAGCCCAGTTGCTTTAAAACTATTCCCATTTGTATGTGTAAAGCCCAGTTGCTTTAAAACTATTCCCATTTGTATGTGTAAAGCCCAGTTGCTTTAAAACTATTTCCATTTGTATATGTAAAGCCCAGTTGCTTTAAAACTATTCCCATTTGTATGTGTAAAGCCAAGTTGCTTTAAAACTATTCCCATTTGTATGTGTAAAGCCCAGTTGCTTTAAAACTATTCCCATTTGTATGTGTAAAGCCAAGTTGCTTTAAAACTATTTCCATTTGTATGTGTAAAGCCAAGTTGCTTTAAAACTATTTCCATTTGTATGTGAAAAGCCAAGTTGCTTTAAAACTATTTCCATTTGTATGTGTAAAGCCAAGTTGCTTTAAAACTATTCCCATTTGTATGTGTAAAGCCAAGTTGCTTTAAAACTATTTCCATTTGTATGTGTAAAGCCAAGTTGCTTTAAAACTATTTCCATTTATATGTGTAAAGCCTTGTTGCTTGTATAATGTTGCTATGCAGAAACACAATAACCAGTTGGACTCTTTATTCAGTAAGATTGATAAAAAATATTTAATAAGTTCACATCTCACATAAGATCTTATAATGAATACATTTTTGTCATCCTCTCAAAAGAGGTCACTCTGTTTAATTATTTTGCTTGACACCAGAATAAATATTTGTCCACTTCATATGAGTGTTATGTTATATCTATATTTCTTTGGTAACTTCTTGTACATGATTTTGTCTAATTTTTTAAAATTTTATTCATAGCTGTAAATTTTACAGAATATTCTTCAGTTATAATTTTGCCTACATGACCTGAGCCTATTAAAGGCATGATATTATGTAGGATCTATAAATAGATACTTACATATGTGTTGATAATTATTAATAATAATCTTAATGGATTAATTTTTCTTAGGCTGATGGGGTTTCAATGCTTTTAGAAGACTTCATTAGGCTAAGTCACATGCATAGGCAAGTTCAAAGCAAAACAAGTAGTGTGATCTTCCATGTGGTATATATTGTGTAATAATTGTGTGATCTGCCATGTGGTATATATTGTGTAATAATTGTGTGATCTATCATGTGGTGTATATTGTGTAAAAATAGTGTGATCTGTCATATGGTGTATATTGTGTAAAAATAGTGTGATCTGTCATATGGTGTATATTGTGTAATAATAGTGTGATCTGCCATGTGGTATATATTGTGTAATAATAGTGTGATCTGTCATGTGGTGTATATTTTGTAATAATAGTGTGATCTGTCATGTGGTGTATATTGTGTAATAATAGTGTGATCTGTCATGTGGTGTATATTGTGTAATAGCACTGTGATCTGTCATGTGTTGTATATTGTGTAATAATAGTGTGATCAGTCATGTGGTGTATATTGTGTAATAACTCATAATATTTGTTATGTATAAGGAGATAACTGAGATTGCCAATAAGATCCATTCTGATTTTGGAGTCATCCTCATTTCTTGTGTTACTGTTGTAAGTCTGCAGACATATTTGAGGTTTCCCTTAGATCAAGAAGAAAAACATTTGCTTGGACTTTTCAGTGGAAGTGGAAAGTGCCCATTATTTGGATTATAATATTATTTTGGAACTGTTGTGAATTATTCTAAGGAGCTCTGGATGAGGTTATCTTGACAACATTGTGATTCTTGGTGGATCAGTACACTTCCAGTTTTGAAATTGGTACAGAACTTGTCATTCATTTAGGACTTTCATAGAACTTTATTGGGATTATTCTGGATTCACATTATAATGCTGTAATTTCCTCTCATATTTTCATTTATGATTTTGATATTCAAATTCTTTGTTAAGTTTTGCTTTTTTCTGTTACTTAATTTGTGACCCTAGAGTTATAACATGGGACACCTCTTGTACAAGTCCACCTCTTTTGCAGCCTTGTATAATAACATGGGGGTCACAGTATTTAATTCTAAAAAACAACATTTTATCTCATATAGCTCTGGAGATTCTACATTCATTGCTGGAACACCCACCACAGATGCTGTGGGTTCGAAGGAGTCAAATAGTGACAGATGTGCTGGGTTTATTTGAGGACTCTTCCACTGGAACACAACTAATTTCCACCAGGTTCATTGGTGAGTCACCATGCATAGACAAATATTCAGTGGATTTATGCTTAAAATGATTGCTTTATTCAAGCACAATGTGCATATTAGAATAGTATAGATCAAATTAGAATAGAATAGATCAAATTAGAATAGCATTGGTTCATTGGTGAGTCACCATCGATAGACAGTATTCAGTGGATTTATGCTTGAAATGATTGCTTTATTCAAGCACAATGTGCATATTAAAATAGTATAGATAAAATTAGAATAGAATAGATGAAATTAGAATAGCATAGATCAAATTAGAATAGCATAGATCAAATTAGAATAATATAGATCAAATTAAAATGGAATACATCAATTAGAATAAAATAGATCAAATTAAAGTAGTATTGATACAATTAGAATAGTATAGATCACTGCTGACAATAATTTTAAGGTATGTTTAGAGAAATTTATTGACAAAGCATCCATCAGAGTATTTGTAAAAGCAATAGTCATTGTTTTATGAGTATATGCTCTTAAATAAGTAACAGAAAAAAGTGAAAAGCATCAAGCTTTATAAAATTCAACAAATAATTTATTTCCCGAGAATACAAAGTGAAAATGAGAAAAAAGAACTTAACATTATTGCAAATTAAATCCTCAAATAATCCAAGAATTGCAGACAAAAGTCCTAATAATTTAAAGTCCTGAATAAAATTTAGTCGAAGTCCAAATTAATCCAAAGCTGAAGGTGTTGATGTGTCTCTTGTAAGCTGTAAGGAGCTGATGTGTCAACAGTCTTTAGTTGAATACCAGTAATAGAATTCCTGGGTTGAATTCACTATAAATTCCACTAAATGTCTGTCCAAAAATTTTATCAGAGCACTTTGTATTTCCAGATAAAATAATCACTTGAATTCAATTATTTGAAGAAAATTGATCCAGCCCGAAACAATACAGACACAACATATAATGCAACTTGATTGTTCTAGAACTTAAAGAATGAATGAAAACTCCTTTCAGCTGGAAGATTATATAGTTCTCTACTTGACCTCAGGTCACAATTAACATTTTCTAAAAAAGACTACTACCTAATGGAAACTAACCTCCTTGAATGATCATGATGTTTTCATAATAAAAATGTGAGTTATTATTAAAACCTGTTCCAATAATTAATATGGAACCTGAACTATGTCAGGTATACTAAGGAAATTCCAAACCCTAAACCAGACCCAAATAAACATATTTACTTCCTTTATAAATAATTATCCTGATATTAAGCCCATACACATAGAGAATAATTTAGCTATGTATTAGTTGTTTACAAAATAAAATTTTAGTAAAGTCAATTAAGTTTGAACAAAAACAACTCATTTTTGGACAAGGTCAAGTCTAATGTACAATGTTACATTACAATGGGATATAATAAAATTAAAAGCAAAATTAAAATAAAATTAACAAATAATGCAAATAAAATGTACATAACAATTAGTCCATATTCCCATTCTTTACATAACAAGGCCTTTGTGACTACTAATACATCTTGTGCAATTACCTGAACAGCCTACATGCTCATCATTGTTTATAACACAAATAACCATTTCCTGCATGTCCCTACCACATTTAAGTGCACATTTTGATGGCCATAATGCATTTAAATGGAACCAGGTTTGTCACCCATGCAGCAGATTTATAATTTTTTTTTCTAATTGTTAATAACCTTGATAACACTGCTTAACAATAGCCTTTGTGTGTAGAAAAATGAAATTTAATTTACATTTTCTTCATGATTTGACCTCAGTAAAATTATATGAAATTTTTAAAACTGTGAAACATATTTGTCTGATGAGCATTACGCTACGAACATTGCAGCACTCTGTGCATACATGCTTTTCTCCTCTAAGCACTCTACTAAAAATGCTGTAACACTTTTCCTAGTTAATAGTTTATGGTTTCAGATGAGGATGGAGTTGATGGGGGAGGAGTGACAAGGGAAATGCTTACAGTATTTTGGAATGAGGTAAAAGAAAGGTATTTCCATGGAAATGAAGTATTTGTGCCCCATCTTCGTCCTGAGAGACTTTCAGAGAAGAAAGACTTTGTCACTTTAGGCAGAATATTTTCTCTTAGCACAGCAACATTGCGATCCATTCCTATCCAGATTTGCAGAAGCACTCTTATGGTCATTATATATGATACATGTGATATAAATCCAGACACATTACTCGAAGATTTCCTCTTATTCCTTGACAATGAGGATAGAGAACTTCTGAAGTCTTCTTTGAACTGTGTTAGCTTTGATAATATGGGGGAAGAGGAAAAAGAAAAACTTCAGGAATTTTTGATGAAATTTGGGATGGGAATTGTTCTTAAACCTGCAACCCTAAAGCAATATATGATCAACCTTGCTCAAAATGAACTCTGCATCAAGCCCAAGTTTTTCTGTGAAAACATGAGGAAAGGAATTCCTCAAAGACATTTGGAGGACTTTTGGATGCAGATAACATTGGATCATCTGGATCACCTTTACAGAGATTTTCGCGTTACTGCCGAAAATATCTGGCCAAAGATACAATGTGAGACCTGGCCACTACATAATCTGGATGAAATACGTGTATATGGCTATCTCAGGTATCCCCCATATGCTTATGTACAGCAAAATTTATCTCCATTTCAGAATTGTTTACAGTTGTTTTGTTTGTGCAGAAATGTTAAAGTTATAAAGGTGCTTCAAAAGGCTACATTTGCAAGATTTAATATCAAATGTTTCTTTGTTGAAAATATCTCAATAATATACTCAACAAAACAATTAGCTAGCAAGTAATTTGAGCAAAGTCACTAAGAAATTGAAACTAGTGTTAAACCCACTGCTATAAGAGGATATCTTATAACATTTTGCATATAATATACATGTATATATTGCAAAACACCAATCACTGAAGAATGTTTACTGAGATAATGTTAGATCGACCAAACTCATAAATATAATTTTGAGTCTGTATAGACACACATTTAAGAATGTTACTGTAATTTAATGGAACGTATATGCATATTTTAAAAATAAATACCAAGAGCTCACTTGACTGTTTCTATTTGCTTTTAATTTTCTACAAAACTATTGTTTCTTTATGCTATTCCAGAGACCTTATACAAGACCTTGAGGAGGAGACCTTGTTGTCTTTTGTCCAGTTTGTCACTGCAGATAGAAAAATTCCTTCCTCATTCATCACTGTCGGCTTCAGTGACACTCAGGGGATTGCAAGATGTCCAGTTGCAAGTACTTGTGCATACAGACTTGATATCCCTGTGTCCTACAGCAATTATGAGGAGTTTAAAACAGAGTTTATGATGGTTCTTAATTCTCCTGAAGCAAAAACATTCAGCAAAGATTAGAAACAAAATCTGTTTAGATGCTGATTTTAAAGCAAATTCAGGGCACTTATTATGTTCCCATTTTCCTATGATGCAAGAATGTCCACTTTACTATCATCAAACATTTGACCAGTTTCAGGGTTGTTTTCATATGTGCAGCTATCTGCTATAAACTATTTTTAGGTACAGTAACTGTGCAAGCCAGATGACATACTGTAAGGAAACCAGACATTTGAATTGTACACTTATTAAGTCCTTAGAGAGAATCACAAGAGTAAGTATCGTTTTAATGAAGATTTTTGTTTTGAGGAAAGATACTTCTTTAGTTTAACTTAAACTTGGAGAAAGAAAGATACCATATTTAATTTCCTCAACAAAGTTTTGAATTTGTCCAGATCTGCCAAACAGTATTCATTGGAGTCCAATTGATATCCCTTTTTAATGTTTTGTTTGATTTTCTTTGTTCTTATCAGGCTTACACCATTGATACTTTTAATTCAGGCTTATTGTGTCTGATATAATGACTCCAGAATGATACATTCTAATTGAAATGAAATTTTTAAATTGATACCATGTTCAGCATATTCCCAATGAATGTATGATTTAATGAATTGGACAAGTGTTCTTGCCTAACACATAGATAAGCAATTTGTTAAGAAATAAATGTTGAAGTCAGTCAAATACATGTATTTCCATCAAGGAAAAATATGGTTTCGTCAATTCTGACTTTTATCTTTCTCAAAAATGCAGTTTTTATACAAATTACAGGAAGAAATGTAATTATAGAACCAAAGTTACTAATACATCCCAATTACTGGAAGGAATGTATTTATAGAACCAAAATTATTCAGACTTCCCCAATTAACATATAATTTTAAGTCAACTTTAATTTGTTATTTTTTTAATTTTACCACTTCTATAAAGTAGCATAGACTTTTGCTACAGACTGAGTATTTCATGAAAAATTATTAGAAAATATAATAATTAGAAAATATGCTAATTAGAAACATTGTTGATTTTATGGTGGAATATCTAAAGATACAAAATATGCAGGACCAAATAAAGTATGGAGTATGGTCATTATTTTCATCAAGAAAGAATTTGAGGTTGTTATTTATAGTTATATATCTGCTTGTATGAAAGTAAATATGTCATTTAATCATATATATATATATATGACTGAATGCTTCTGTTTCTGTTGAAGTCTTGGAAGTGTTTCAATACATGTACATGTACATGGGTTAGTTGACTGGTTGGTTTTATTACTTGTACATTCATTGGTTGGTTTGACAACACTTTTAACTTATTATTGTCAGTATTATCCAAGGAAGTAGATACCAAGTGCCTATCCGAAAGGCATACTAAGGCAGCTGAACTTGCTGGCCTTGGTAGGTATTGAACATGGAAACCATTAATAATGAGTTCCACCAACTGAGCTATCATGGCCTCCATACATATACTTATGTTTCTATATAATGTAAATATGTGATTTAACATAAATAATAAATTAATTATTAAAACAAATATTGCTGATAAGTATACTCATAACATCAGTGTCTGTTTCATGAATTAGGTGTTATGCGTATTGGTCTATAAATACATATAACCTGTAACAGTGAATTGGTAAGGCTGTACCAGCTTGTAACTGACACAAAATTCCACTGATTAAATCTGTTGTAGCTGTTTATAATTTCTAATGATTGGTCAGCTATTCCTGTTCATTACCAATAATGGAATAGTGATTTCTGTTCATTGCAAAAAATTAGACCAGTAATCTATGTTCTTGAATTAGCCTGACAAGAGTGGACTATTAGTTTAACATTTTATTGGAATATAAACCAGTATACAGTATATCAGCTGGAATTTGATTGGCTAATAGAGTAGACTGGAAACATTAGTCTTGATATCATTGTGGCTAATTGTGTAGACTTAAAACATTAGTCTGGACTGCATAGGGGAAAATCATGTAGACTGAAAACATTAGTTTTGACTGCATTGGGGATAATCATGTAGACTGAAAACATTAGTCTTGACTGCATACTAAAAATGGAAATATGCACCAGGGCCCTTCCATTGGTGAAATTCTACAGATGAAAGATATTATATGGTCCAATAAACTACAAGATGTGAGCATGCATGTGTTGGGTTTCATGGCCAAGGACATTAAAGCTCAGGTTATGTACAGGCTCAGAGCTATTCTGGTATTATACAGTTCATTCTAATGTAAAAATAAAATACTTTCAATTAAACATTTTAATTTTCATTTTTCAGATCGCAAAAGATTTGGGATGAAGTAAAAAAAAATGAAAATGTTTGGACCTTAAAGTATTTAATTATGAAGGGGTAATGGTTTATAGCTCTTTAGATCTCAAGAGTTTTCTTTCCATTCAAATTAGAATAGCTCGTCACTTTTCAGTACACTAAGAAATATACAGAATACATGCTGTTCTCGTCCTGTACTAATTTTGCCTCAGAACTATGTCTTTTATAGGTCACCCTGTTTTTTGAAAATCTAAATAATTATCTAAGATAAACCTAGCTGTATCTGCCACTCTTAGAAAATAACATGAACAAAAAACAAGAAAACCCCACCCCAGTTACAATTGTTAATTGTTGTTAAGTATTGCACCATGAGCATCTTGACTAATGTGCTAATTGTTTGTAAACACCATCCATTAATACAAATATGTTAATGAATGCAGTGGGGTGATCTGTCAATGCAAAGTATACAGGTTCTGTACATTAAAAAATAGAAATAGAAATTATTTGACATTATTAATGTATTATCAGATTTAATTGATGGATGCCATATGAATAAGTATTTCATTTATTGGTAAGGAGAACTTTTAACTTTTATTTTTTCTAATTTGGAAAAGTTCTGTCATAACTAATGATATGACAATAGATACATAGGTGTAAAAAAGTATGTAATGACTGCAGTACAACTTTAGTGATAGACTTTTCATGGAGAATTAGAAATTTGTGTTACCGTCGTATGTAACTCTCCTCTTCTGTGGGAGAGGTGAAACCATGTGACATTCTAGTGTTGTAACTGATATTGGTTGTAAAATTGCCATCATCTTTTTAAGCACAATACCCAGAAGAATCAGGTGAATAGATGTCATGAATCACATGAATAGATGTCATGAATCACATGAATAGATGTCATGAATCACATGAACAGATGTCATGAATCACATGAATAGATGTCATGAATCACATGAATAGATGTCATGAATCACATGAATAGATATTAAGTCATGATATTCTTAGAAATTGATATTTTCTGTCTTTGAAATATGGCAAGTGTTGCTAGTGCTAGTAAAATGCTACACTACAGGGTAATTTTTGGAATAGAATGTGGACTGATTAATGAATTATGTATGTATAATAAGTGCACAATTTTTCATAAGCAATTGAATTATTATGTTTGATGCAACTTGATGGATTAGGATATTTGACAAAGTTTCCAGAAAGCAGGTTTCACATATTTGGTTGTTACCAGATTTCTGGTAGTTTTTGAGAGATTTACAATTTTGTGGCCAGTGAAGTGCATAGCCTGTGTGTCTGGTTATTAATAATAGAATCATTGATTAATAACATTTCTTTTTAAAGAAACTCATTGTCACTGTATGGTTTCTTTATCACTGTTGACTCTTCAAAAACGTCCTTATTACATGTCTCCACAGTTAAATTTATTTATCGGCTTTTTCATCAATGCATTATTTTGTACTTGAATTGTTGAATATATTTTTAGTCTACATTTATTGCTTGCCTCATCTAATAATAATAATAATACTAATAATAATTATAATAATAATAATAAAAAAAATAATAATAACAACTATATTTTAAAAGAGTGATACAGTTCCATGGAACTAATACGCATAGTGGCCCTCTTTTAATGCATATTTGCATTCAGTGTGCATGTACATAGTTACACACACATGTAAAACAAAAAAACACATTGATAATAAGCTACATTTATATATGGACATAATAACACAGAAAGGTTGAATGAACATTTAGTCATATCATCATGATGTCTGCAATGTGGCAGTTCATAGTGATGTCTATCACTGGGGCAAAATGCAGCTGCATTTCCCACCCAGTCACATTATCCTGACACCAGGCCAATCAGTATATATATATATATATATATATATATATATATATATATATATATATATATATATATATATATATATATATATATATATATATATATATATATATAATGCAAAAATAGTAAAACAAAGTGGAATGTTAGTGAATTTATTTTTTAAGTTGTAATGTAATTTTCAAATTGAACAGGTTCCACTTTGCATCTATTCAATTAGATTATAATTAAATGCATTTATATTTGTACTTTATCTAATTTCCTGTAGGATTCTATTCCAATTTAGTGACACTGAATATTGTTAACTTTTCTTAAAGAGTTTATTATTTCATTTGGGAGTGTTGCTTTGTTTTATAGCATGCAGTAGTTCATTGTGATATAATGGGGATATATTGTTTGAAATTTTATGCACAAGTCAAGCCTTTCTCAAAAATATCTATTCACCAACTGTTGACATTTTAATATGATTCATTGCATTTGGGATGTTTTGTACATAATCTTGGATGAGTCTGCAGCTCTCATTTGCAAGCAGAATTATAAAACTTTAACATAATGAGTAATAAATGTTTCTACTGGCATACAAGTTTATTGATGCTATATGAATGCAATATTTGATTGTCTAGAATACCTTAGAGTAGGAGTTAAAGCATAATAGCATTAAAATGATATGCCTGGTCTTCCATTGCATTATACAACTTATTGGTTGGTCTGGATTTGTGTCATTCAGTGTTTTTTTATACATGGGTAAATGCAATGTCTATCAATTCTTTCATTAAAAACAAATTATTTTTGTGTAACCCACATTAGTGGTAAGAAAAACAATTGTAACTCTCACAACAATAGTAGCAACAGGTTAAGTATTGTTTAAAATCTTTATTTGCATGCATTTTTCTAAACTCCTTGATGGGATTCTCATGTTTTTGTTCCATTTAGTTTATGGCAAGGTCAAAACAGTGGTGTCAGTATGGGCCTAAGATGCAGGCCCTTACCTTCATGTTTGAAGTTTCTAAGGAAATGGCTTAATTATCATGCAAGTAGAGAGGACTTGAATTGAACAGAACTACTTTCAGTATGGGCTTAACATGCTGTCACCATGTCTGAAGCTTCTAAGGAATGAAGTTTCCTGTGAGTGGAAAGGACTTGAATTTAACAGTACTAGTCTGATTGTCTATTAAGGTTGGAAAGGATTTTTTTTATTTAAAAATCATAACATAGTATCTCACATAAAGACAAAAGAGATCAGGGCAAAAATATATTTAATAAAAAGAAGCAGTTTTTTTTTCTAAAATCTCACTTTCCTCCCTTCTCTTTTTTATCTGATGATCAAATAGTAGGTCATTTATTATTCTAGTTTTGTACGTTTCTTTTCATCATCTTCATTGTCTCAGTTCAGGGCCATCATCCATGCTGTTTGTACATGGCCTCTGATACATGGGTAAAATGCTGGTCACATATACAAATAAGGGGGTTGATGGAACCTCCCTACTCAAAAGTATATCAAGAATATTAACACTGAATACTTTATTATATATATATATATATATATATATATATATATATATATATATATATATATATATATATATATATATTATATATATATATATATATCAAAGTCTCATAATATATTTTGAAGTCTGTGATGTTAATTCATTGAATATTTTTGTATATTACAATATCATTGATAACGGGTAATTTAGCGTCATTGTTACGTTTGATATATTTATCTATTCAATGTACATGTTCTGATTAGACATTGTCTGTCCAACTGAATTATACAGATATCATCAGCAATTTGAATCTCAGATTCTTTAACATATTTTCTTAATTGATAATTTTTATTCCTCAGTTACACTTGAACTCTACTTAAATTATTTTTTTTTATATATTGACACAGTTAAGATCAATGCTGCCTTTACATAGTTTTCATTTTAAAAATTCTAGAGCAAAATGAGACACATCGTTTTCATGATATCAGTGCATACCTATACATATTTGTCATTAATCTAATCAACCACAATAAGACAAAATCTGTTAAACATAAAGCCACATAATATTCAATTCATATTAAAGGTGGTTGATGAAGCCGTCTTTCTTAGAAGTATATCAAGTGTATTAACATGGAACACGTTATTAATAAAAGTGTAAACACTTAGTCATGGTCAGATGTAAATGACATGATCATTCTTTCATGCCATTACAGTCATTGTTTCTTTTTGGGTACATTTTGGAGCTTCTTATACTGGTATTTTTTTAACAAAAATTTTAAATACCAGTTAAGTTTAAAAATGCATTGAAACTGACAACTGAAATTTACTGGCATATCAGTATTCCTATATAAATGAACTTGGTCACTGCAGCATTGTTGTAATTAAACTAGCACATTTTGGAACTTCCTGAATTTGGAACTTTTATTTGACATGATCAATAAAAAAATTAATTTTACTAGACAAAAATAATTTTGTTGACATGACATATGAACTTGAGGTAAAGAAATAAAATTTGGTAGACATGAAGTCTGCACCTGAGGTATATAAGTGTGGTGATGAAATTTACAAACTTAAGGTAGAAAATTAGAATTTGTTTGACAGGTTGTATGGACTTGAGGTAGACACATAATTTGTTTGATTTGTTTGCATGCATATATAAACGATCTTCTTAACTTTTCATGCCAATATATACATTTTTTAACATTTTCTATTTGTTTCTAACTTTAGTTTTCTGTAACATATATGTATATATAGTTTGTAATTTTGTTTTTCTTATCAAATTTTTAAATAGGTTATGTGAAAAAAGATTATTATATTTATAAATATGCATATCATTTACTTAAGTATATTTATGATTAGAAATGCTAAATATGTTAAGGGATGTTCCATTAAAAATATATAGGACCCAGGAAAGGCACTTTTAAAGTGCAATTTAAAATTTATTATAATTGTAATATGAACCCTGTGAAATCAAAGTACCCTGACATATACTTTTAAAAAAGTGCCTTCCCTGGGTCCCATGTATGTTTAAATGGAACAGCTGTAAACAAAATGTGTAATGATGTAAATTTTATATCAAAACCTATCAAATATATTTTTATATCTTATTTGAAAATATAACTTAATAAGAAAATTATTGGAATACTTTATATCAGAAATGTCAAGATGTTGTGGCACATATTTTTGTCACAAATTTATATTTTATTAAGTTTCCTTGTAGCTAGTGTGTATGTTTTGTGAGAAAGTAAATATTCAAATAGGACTCCTGGCATAACCTTATGTTCTGTTAAAAAGAAGACAAAATGCTTCCATAATATTTTGTGTTTTTATATGGCAGCACTTTATCTTAAACATTCTGATATATGTAATTATTTCTGATGATATTATTTATATGTGTTTTTGTTTGTTTCTTTCACACCTTAGAGAATGTATTATATCCATTAAATATTTTTATGCACTGTCAGAATGAGCATTCCATGATATCTAGGTTCTATATAGCACAAAACAATGTTGGCTTTAACTAAGCATAACTATTGTACCTATGTTAGTGAAGCACAAAATGTACATTACTATGATCTTTTTGGTTGCAAGGGTGTAGTACCTGCAGAAATGCATGCAACTGTCAGGTTTCCTGATTCTAACCTAACCAGTTCCCAATAAAAGAACTTTAAAATTTCAAAAAGTAAGATTGAAATATAGATTGTAACAAGGTTGTAGTACTAAAAAAAACATGCATGTGTTGTGTGTGATTTGGAATTTTTTTACATAGATTTAACATTTAGTCATATCATCATGATGTCTGCAATGTGGCAGTTCATAGTGATGTCTATCACTGGGGTAATATGCCAAAGATATGTAGCTGCATGTCCCACCCAGTCACATTATCCTGACACCAGGCCAATCAGTCATAACACTAACCTCTTAATGCTGAATGCCAAGCAAGGCAGCTGCTAGTACCATTTGTTACAAATCTATTGTCACAAACTAAGTAACAGAAAGAAGCAAAACCAATATTTTGTAAACCTTAACAAACAATTTCACTGCATGTATCAAAGTTGTAAATAAAAATGTGAGGACTTTTAGAATTATGAAGGGAATCCAAAATAATCCAGATAAAGTTCTATGATACTCCTAATAAACTTCCATGTATGAATTTCAAAACCAGAAATGTACTAAGAATTATGACATTGTCAAGATGGTGTTGTCCAGAAGTTCTTTGAATAATTCACAATGGTTCCAAAATATATTATAGTCCAAATAATGAGAACATCCTAAACAAATTTTTTTTCTCTTGAAGAATATCTAAATACAAAATAAAATAAGTTTGAGGATGACTCAAAATATTAATGGATCTGATCCCTTAATTCTCTCCTTATATACAATTTCTGTTATAACTACATTTCACAACATACTTCATGTGACGGGTCTTACTACTCAATTTATCTTTAACTCAAAAATTTACGTGACCTAGCCCAGCCAATTGGAAGTTACACAATTCTTTTAGAACCATCCAAACCCCATTAGCAGATGAGAAATTCACCCAAAGGCATCACTAAATCTTACTATAAAGAATATTATTATATTATGTATATTTAATTTGTTTACTAGTTTTTATAAAGAAAATTTATTTCATTATACACTATTTTTTATTTTTTATTATTACATGTATTCTGTAACAACTATTACATAACTAAAATATTCTCTATTTGCATGGTTTTAATATCAGGATAATTATCAATAAAAGTAAATATTTTTCGGTCTGGACTTAGGATATTGGGATTTCCCTGGTGTATCTGACATACCCCATGTTATAATATTAGTTACAGATTTTATTTTCTAAACATTAGGATTATTCCAGGAGTTTTTTTTTCCATTAGGAAATAGTTTTTTTTAAAAAAACAAAATGCTAATTGTGAGCTGAGGTCAAGTAAAGAACTATATAATATTGTTACTGAAAGGAAAATTTATTTGTGCTTTAAGACAGCAGAATTAAGTTGTTTAATATATTCTTCAAATTATTTAATTCAAGTGATCATTTTCTCTGGAAATACAGAGTACTCAAGAGCAAGAGGTCTTCACTGGGATTTGCAGTGAATTCAAACACAGAATTATTTTGCTGTGATTCAACAAAAGACTTGGCACATCAACACTTAACATGATAACACAGACACATCAACACCTTCAGCTTTGGATTCAATTTGGACTTCTATTTAATTTTATTCAGGACTTTGATTATTAGGACTTGTGACTGTAATTCAAGGATTATTTAGGATTTAATTTCAATACTTTAACTTCCTATTTTATTATATTGTCACTTTGTATTCTATGGAAATAAGTTAATTGTTGAATTATACTTAGTTTGTTACTTTTCTTTCTTTTCTATTACTTATTTTATGACTCAGACTCATAATTACTAAATGTCAACACATATGTAAGCAACTATTAAAAGATTCTATGCAATTTTTTGCTTTTATCAGACGCAGGTAACAAGAGGCAAAATCTAACTGGAGATATTCTGTACAATTTTTAGCCATGAATAAAACTTACCAAAATGTGATAAGATCATGTACCATGAGTTACAAAAAATATACATAAAACATTTTTATAAGTTTTTGGTATGATTTGGCCAGGGTTTGAACACGCAACAAAAGATTCACCCATTAAAAAGATTCTTGATTCTAAGTAGAGTAGTATGTATATATTGTACTAAAATCTTGTTTGCTTGTGAACTGAGCAGAAAACCTTAACCAAAAATAAAGATAAAATACAAGAAACAAAGATCATTTTAATTATAAGCATATGGTCCAACAAAGAATCAAACCATCATCAGTTTCACAACTGGTGGTACCTGATATGAACATCAAACAATAAATTTAACGAGACAAACAAATGTAACATATAGAACATAATTAACTACTTTAGCAGTGAGGGAGAAATGAAAATCACTATTCTTCTGACAGTTAAATATTCAAGATTCTAGATCAGATGTTATGGGTATAGCATGCAAAAAAAATCCCCAAACAAAAACTTAGATGTAGGTCACAGTGACCATTTTTGTTTGGGTGTAATACCAACAGATGTATGTAATCCTCAAGTTTAATAATTGAAGTTTGAAATATAAATTAGTGACCAACTTTTCTAATGTCCCAAGCTAAGCTCAAAAACTTAATCTGATAAAATCTGATAAATAGGTCACATGACCATTAAAGGTGTGGTAGATTGTTCTTTCTAGAATGAATATTAGCTTCAGACAAAATGAACTCAAGTGACTGAAGTGTTAAGCATGGGTCATAGCAACCTATTTTTGTGATGATGATCTAGAACTTGTCAAGATGTATTCCGTCACCAAATTTCATGATTCTAGGAAAAACAGTATGTATCTATTACTCACGAAGACCATGTGGTTGTGAGATCAACACAGAAAATTAGCATAAGCTAGAAAAATGTGAAAAGTTAATGAGAGCAACCTTGTTTTATTGTAAGCATCTGGTACTTTTAAACATTTGTCTTTTTATAATTCTAGTACTAAGAGAACTTAGGAAATAAATTTAGTACATAAGATATAACCCAAGTTAGTGAATCCTCAAGTATGGGTCACTAATCTACATTTTTTTTGTTATGATGCTATAGTACTTCCTCATGACCCATTCTGGCTTCCAGTTTTATCAGTCCAGGTACAAGAGTATGTGGGCAGGTCACCAAAAACCTGAACCAAATGCAAAAATATAACTACAAATGCACTAGTAAAGAACATGCACAAAGTTGGCATGGTTAGTCCAGTCCCTAGGGGACAGTTGATATGGAATCTACTACCTAGAACTCAGAAGGAAAGAATGGTTGACACAAAGTGAGACAACTTATGTATGTTAACAATGATAATGGAAGTAACCCATTTGGCTGAGATGTCTAAAGTGCTTGCCTGTACCAATAACTACCATTTCTCCTGTGTACACATGGGTTAAGTCTTAGGCTATGCCAGTATGGGTATGAGCAAAATCTTGCCAGTAGCTTTCCGTGGGATGGTTATCTTCCTGTGATTTTCCCAGGTTCTTCCTTGTCATGTACAGCCCATCATATGTTGAAGAATGGCATTAAAACCACAACAACGACAACCGGTGATGGAGATAATAGAAAACAGCCCATTGTTCAATTTTGTATTTACAAGTTAATAATATCTAGCCACTCTTTATTACAGAATTAACTTCATATACATACCTTTTCAGACATTTTTAACCTATAGAATTAATATGTACAAGATATTAATAATGGTACCCAACATAGATTAATTTTTAATTGCCCACCCATAGCATAAGTGATATTAGAATTCTGTTGATGCCCTCACGTGTCAGTCCACCTGACTGTAAAGATTTTCAGGGTAGCTAATGATGTAATATTCAATAATAACAGCAATTAAATATTAACAATATCATCATTCAAGTGCTTGTCCTTTTTGACAATATTTACAATTTAATGATTGTTCCTTTTAATAATATCCACAATTAAATGATTGTGACCTTTTAACAATATCCACAATTAAATGATTGTGCCTTTTAACACTATCCACAATTAAATGATTTTCACTTTTAGCAATTAAATTTCTTTAGATATTTATTTCCTCTGGTTTCCATCATTACAACTGATGATCAAGTAATGTTGAAAAGATTTATTTATTATTCAGGCAGAACATTGTTATAAAGTAAGCCTTATTTATTTTAATGGAATACATATTTTAGATCTCATAAAAGAGATTGATTTAATTTCCAAATATTTATGATCTTCATTTATCTCTGATTACTTTACAGCCAATTTTTTTTTTCAATTAGTGATGTGAACTGTATCTGATTCACTCTCAGCCATATCCATATCAATTCAAATGAAATCAATAACATGTTCAGTCTTGCCTGCTATCGTGGGTTCATGCATTTCCATCAAAGCCTTCTTGTTTCTTTATTTAGCTTTTTCTGGACATAACTATATAATCATTACATCTACAGGTCTATTTGAAGGTGCTGTATCTTTATCATAATTAATAGCTAATCAAACTCAACAGCCAAATTTAAATAAGTTTCTCTAACCTTGTATTTCTGAGTTAAAATCATACAAATCATTATTTGGCATGTTTATCAATTTGTTTCCCTTTAATTACTGTGGCTAAAAATAACCTGTTAACATTCATATCTTTGCTTATGCTGTTTAAATTTATATATTCTAAAATTTTTGTTGCATAGGAATACAATATGCTTTGATGGCCCTGTAAAAGAACTAAAAATATTCATAGTTGTACTTTTCTAATTTTGTCTCAGGAATTTAGTATATGTAAAAAGTATTGTTTTTTTCTTCTTTTTAATAAGATTCAAAATTTGTAAGGTGATAGCTTAAATATTGGGAAATTATTGATATTATTGAAATCACCTACCTTTTGTTGCCTTTTTACTTCAATAATGTTCAAAGAAGTGTAAGTGTGATATAAAAATGAGTACTGGTAATTGTTCTCAGTCAATACAAATCTACTTGTTTTATTTCAAGCTCTCTATGGATAAGATATTTAAAAACACTTTGAGGGAGACCTACCATTTTCATTGATAATTTAGACAGACCCAACCCATAACACAAAATGCTAAAACGAATTGGTAGAGAAATAATTTAGTAAAGAAAACAATATAAATAAGATAACAAGTTGCAATGCTTCCAGCATAAAATTTTCAAATTTCCACATTCAAAAAGATCCATTTCATATAAGATATACCATAAAAATAAAAATAAGATAAGTTGCAATGCTTCCAGCATAAAATTTCAATCTTCTGCATTCAAAGAGATCCCTCCCTTATTAGACATACCATAATTACCACTTGTAGCAAAATATATGGCCTTATTAAAAAGGTTAGCCTCTCATATTGGGACAAAATGGTAAAAAATATACATGATTTTGAAAGATGATATAGGAGAAGACAGTGTCATTTATATGCTTTGCATCTATTCGCTGACTTTCAACTAATCAAATTCTAATAACAGTCCAGGATTCATTCCTTGAGAAAGTTGTGCTTTACAAATTGGAGCCCCAATAAATATCGTTTTTCTCTTGCAATAATTCAGAACAATATGCATGTCACTAATACAAGAAGTTATCAGATTGGTAATGCTCACTTATTATGAAAACATTAATATTGTTATAAAGTAATGAAAATTTATGACAATTAAGGACAGTGATAACTATTATGATTTTTGATGCTATTACCATAAAAACTCAATAGCTAAAGCATTATTATTCTTTAGTTTTATGTTCAGCTAAAATGAATCAAAATATATTACAGTTTATTCTCTATTTTAACATTTTAAATTATCTTAATTCTACTTCAAATCAATGAATCGGCCAAGAACTGGAGAAAGAAACAAAGGATAATATTATAGGCACTTGTTTCATTTCATCTTTAAGCAAGTCACAGCATACTACATTCACTTTTTTCTTAAACAAGATTTAACAAAACTTAACTACAGTAGGTTTATATAATAATCTTTAAGCCCTGACCTTTCTCTCCATCACTCTTATTAATGTTGTTGGAGGTTTTTTTTGTTTTGAACATTCACAACCATGTCTTGAGATGACAATGTTATGAGAAATCTCACCCATAAACCAACAACTATTTAGCAAAAATAGACTTAATCTACAGCCTTTCACTTGGCACCAAGAAATTATTTCAAACTGCAATTGGAAAAGTACACCTTATAAAAATTTGAAAACATAAAGACCATGATTCTATGACAACTTATGATGATTAACATGGGAGCTCACACAAATTAAGTACTAAAATTCTGGCAATACTTTTTCTAAATACATGTATTGCATATAATAAAATACAAATGTTCCATAGAAGAATAAATATAAAGTGTGCTGAGTGCTACTTATCAAATTGAAGCATCTGATAATAATACATATGTAATTAGTCTTATAACAAAAATGACAAACACCAAAAATCAATCAATATAGGTCTAAATCTCCTTAACTGCTAAAATCTGGCCTATACAGTTTGACCCAATCCTATTATGTGCACTCTGTTGGAGAGCCCACACACTAAAAGACTGATACACTTTGCAAAAATAGATCAATTAAAAAAAGAAGGTTGACAACAAAAACTTGTGTAGCTATGACTAGGGTGTTGTTATTTTTCCAAAATTAAAAGTATGTTTATATTAAGTAGATTTCAGCATCAACAGAGAACTCTGGATAGGATATAATTTATCTAATGTACAAGCTCCTAGTTTTTTTTTACAAATATCTTTAAATCTGGATTGTATATAGATAGTGATGTCCAAAAATGCATTCACAATGAATGTGTGTAAACCATCCACAACTTAAATCAATCTTGTTGTTCTCCATTATGGTCAATTCTATCATACTTTTAATAATAGTAATAATAATTATGTCACACTTTTAGTAATAGCAGAGAGAAACTTGTTAGTCTTCAGCTACAATATTGTATCTTTGACATCTTGATTTAGTTGACATGGGAGGCTAGAAGACACCAATATCATACTTGTTGGTTTAAATTGCTCGAGACAATAGTATAAAATCTACTGGTAATTACCAATAACCTATCCACATCAGCTAAGTATGGTACCTAAGCATGAGGACAAGTAGTTTTATTGGAGTATGAAAGCAATTACTTCTGACATTCCTATTTAGGAGTATAAGCAAATGTGTTTTTAAAAAATACATTTCAGTACGAAATGAAATACTTTTCACATTACAATTGCATAAAATAGCTCTGTTACTGAAAAATAAAGCCATACTTGAATCATGTGCTCTTTTTTAATGTGTTTCTTTTCTTTCAGATTATTCTGATACATTTACCAGTTTTTCACTTAGACTATATGGGAGGGAAGTCAAAATGTCTGTTGTACTCAATGTAAATGTCTACATATCTGTTTGTATTCCATGTTCATATGTAAATGTCTGTTGAACTCCATGTAAATTTCTAAATGTCTGTTGTACTCAATGTATGTCTAAATTTGTTGTACTCAATGCTTAACTATATGTTGTGCTCCATGTAAATGTCAAATGTCTATTTTACTAAATGTATGTCCAAATGTCTGTTGTACCCAATGTAAATGTAGTACTCTGTCACGTTGTGAAGACATTCCTCTTGTACACAGCTTACCAAGGGTGGAGAATGCCCTTGTGACATTGGCAACTGACCTTTGTTGCACAAGATTGTGGCTTGAATTGGCACTGGAGTGAACAATGTGGCAGCTATCTTCAGAGATGAAGTTACTGGTAAAATCAGAACATGTTGTTTATTCACACCCATGCAGTGGCCTAGCTGTGGGAGAAAGAAACCTGACATGCATGAGAAACTAGGCAGACTACAGTTCAAGGAGACCCCAGTATCAAATCAGGGCTGAGTTAGGCAAATATTGGTGAGGTACCTGCCCAAAACAGACTCTCATTCTACAGATCATTATATGATCACTTCAGTACTTGCCAGGCTTTTGACCAATGCAGAGGTCTAGTAAGTTAGGGAGTGAATTCTAATAGGCATACTCTAATGCCCAGCATTTGTAAAAGGTGGAGTGGGAATTAAGACTCTAAAAGCTTCTTAATGGTAAGAATTTTTGCACAAATGGTAAGAATTCTTTGCACAAATTTGTTGAACATTACTGACAGTTGTAAGTTTATATGTAGTATTTAAAAATTGATTACTAGAATATTATTGGTATGCAGAAGTATGCAGTTACCTTTATTAGAGTTAAACTCACCTATGTAATGGAGTTATTTACCTATCATAACATTCTGTATAGAAATTAGAAGTATATAAGATTGAATTACATTGATTGTTAGCCTGTGATTGGATTTAATTGTGTAATTTGCTGATGTGTGCATCATAATGAATTATTGCATTTATTACAGAGTTATGTTAGAACTTAAACTTGTGTTAATTCTGAAATTGAATACATAGTTGTGAACATACTGTGAATTATCTGCATATTTGTGTTTGAATACTGTGTGTTCCTCTTATGATTTGCAAGGTAAGGAATGCATCTAATTGTGTGATGTTGGTAGTTACTATATAGAGAATTAAAATTGTGTACTCATGTCATGGAAATTGTTAATGTATGTATCAGTTGTTAATACTGTTGTATTATTATCCTCATGTTATTGTAAATGCCTGTATGGAATATTTTGATAGGAGTGTATGCATGACCTAATGATTTTAATCACTTTTTTAAAGTGTGAGTGTCATGGTCCAATAGAAGACTAGATTATACCTCCCTTATTATTTACAGGTATGTTTTAAGTGCTGTTTGGAGTTGCTCCAGTTAGACCTAGTGCCACCCAAAGGTGACAAAGTAGGGAGAAATGGTTATAGAGGTCACTGGGACTGGATAGAATATTGGAGATAAAAGTTTGAAGGCAGACTGGAGAACAAAAGTGCAGCAGTGGAGAAAGTGGAAGGGTGAAAAATGCTGTCAAGGAATGGATGGGTTACTGGAATACCAGTCAAGGAAAAAAGAAATAATACAGATGAGTAAAGTAACTGGGACTGGTGAAAACACTCTCACATTGCACAGAAAATGATGAAATTGGCAGATTAAATAGTTCAACAGTGCAGAAATTGTGGAAATTTACTTTAGTTGAATATTTAGATCTATTAAATTGTTATTCCTCACATTTTATTTTTGTATATTATCTACCTAGACTCTGCATTGCTGACTTCTACGTCCTCCTACAATATTCACAAAATACCCTAGGAAACAATGTTACATACTTCAGGTATATCTCTAATGTCTTTTACTCAATGTATGTCTAAATATCTGTTGTACCCCTTATGTTTACAATTTTCTAAATGCATGTTGTACTCCATGTATATGTCTAAATGCCTATTGTGCTCCATGTATATGTCTAAATGCATGTTGTACTCCATGTATATGTCTAAATGCATGTTGTACTCCATGTATATGTCTAAATGCATGTTGCACTCCATGTATATGTCTAAATGCATGTTGTACTCCATGTATATGTCTAAATGCATGTTGTACTCCATGTATATGTCTAAATGCCTATTGTGCTCCATGTATATGTCTAAATGCATGTTGTACTCCATGTATATGTCTAAATGCATGTTGTACTCCATGTATATGTCTAATTGCATGTTGTACTCCATGTATATGTCTAAATGCATGTTGTACTCCATGTATATGTCTAAATGCATGTTGTACTCCATGTATATGTCTAAATGCATGTTGTACTCCATGTATATGTCTAAATGCATGTTGTACTCCATGTATATGTCTAAATGCATGTTGTACTCCATGTATATGTCTAAATGCATGTTGTACTCCATGTATATGTCTAAATGCATGATGTACTCCATGTATATGTCTAAATGCATATTGTGCTCCATTCATATGTCTAAATGCATGTTGTACTCCATATATATGTAATCATCAGAAACATAAATTTACTTTCTCTTCATTGACTAGGGTTACTATAATTGAACTTAAAAAAGAGGACACTCCAGATAGTGGGTGCATTTGTATCAGTATACATATAGATATTTAGGGACTGAAAAAAAAAACAACATGCCCTTGAAAAAGAAGACACATGGCAACCCTATCCTTAACAGCAAGGTCTTACTAAAGCGAACTCCAACAACTCTTTAAATAGAATCATATACACATATTAGATGTTGTCCCTGTGCTCAATAATCAGAAGAACATTCCTGCTTTAATTAGATTAAATGCACACTTCCCTGACACATTAATTTGTGATCTTTTTCTTTCTTTCATGAAAATACAAGGAAGCTTTGGTATCCCACTTTTATTCTTAACCAAACACAGATTGAAATTTGTTTAGACACCAATCACATTGGAAAATTTGTTTACAATAATCTTGAAAAATGACAATTTCCTCATAAAAAATATCACTTTGGACAAATAACTGGCATCTTTGCTGGTAATTAAACATGTTTTTATCACTTTTCTCCCATCAGGTTGATAATGTCATCATACAGAAAAGGCAGTGGATACCCCAATTGGAGCTATTGATTCCATAACTGTTAGCCTGTCTTATACATGGAGTTTCTATCCTATATGTGTGCTTAGTACATTTTGCATAGTTGGTCCTTGTCCCTGTATATTTAAAATCAATTTGTATGTAAATAGTGAGACAAGGATGCATTGGCCATTCATTATTTAAACCACATTATTAATGTATACTGCATTATATTCATAGAAGTTATACTGCATTATATTCATAGAAGTTATTTCTCAGCACTGAATTTTAATAAGAAAATTATAAATAGGGGTGGGGGATCGATTAAGTTTTTATTTGCCAGCCATCAGGCATGTTTTTCTTAACACTTAAAAAATATAATATTAACATTGTAGAAAAAATTAAATGGTCGTACTACTATGACTAATTCTTGAATTAACTGGTATATTATTGTTTACAGTCGGTACAATGACTCCTATGAGCTAAAGTTTCTTTACACAAAATTTCCATGCATGTCAAGTCACAATTATTAAGTCCGATTCGGTAGTCGGCTCAAAATCTATTTTTAGAGTATTTTCTAGTCCAACAATGTAAGACATAGTACATGTTGTTTTTGTTTAGTGTATCACACAACCAGAAAAAAAACAAAACATATCTGGGTGACGGAGATTAGGTTGTATGAAGAGTATTTTCATCTCTTCTTGTAATTAGGGCTGTCCGGTTACCCGTATAGAAAAACCCAGGTATTGAAACGTAAACGCAGTACCCGTAAATAATATATATATATATATATATATATATATATATATATATATATATATATATATATATATATATATATATATATATATATATATATATATATATATATATCGCCACACTCGTCAACCACTTCAAACTGGCGTGACAGCTATGGCTATAATTAGAAACCAGACCTCTGTTTAATATAAATAAACAATACGTCCGACAGTGTTTGGATTAATAAAATTCATTGGCGTTGTGCAACCGGACGAACCGTTTTCTCGAGGCATTAAATACCAAGGTTAAAACATTTGTTCAACAGGTAATAAACCTCTTTGTAGACGATAACTATTGAATGTAGGTGCTAAATGATCGGTACATTGCGTGCTCTTTTAAGGAAATCCAGATGGATACCTTTGATTTCCGAACACACATGTCAAAGAAATCCCACAATTTATATCATGAACAATCATCACCAAGACACCTTGAAATTTTCGTAATGCCTTAAAGTAATCTTTGCTCGCTGTTTATCTAGTCGACTAGCTCTGCGAATTTCGAAAGTTTGCTATCATACATATACCGATATTTCTATTTTCGATACTACTACGTTTTTACCATAACTATCTTAAGAATTATAATTCCAAAATAATAACACTTATGTGACTGCATGGTCACGTGGTATACTGGGGCACGCATGCGTCGGTAATTCAAATCTGCGGTCAAAAGCAAATGAATAAATGTGGTCTGTTCTGACAAGGACTTTAAAAAATGCGAGTGTTCTAAAGCTTTTAACGCGGATGATCACAGTGATCATTAAAAGTTGGATTATACCTACCATCTGTGTACAAAGGTCATTCTAAATAAATTTATTAATAAATTTATTAATTAACAGAGTGCGGTCGGACAATTCCCGGCTACGTAGGTGTGGACGAACCAGACCGAATAGTACACGGTTAGCCTCTGTCGCCATAAAAAAAAAAAAAAAAAGATATTAAAGAAGTGGAGATAACAATTAGCTGGTCTACGGTTGTACATATCATTTATATGCTAACGAGTACCCGTTAAAATTTGCAACGGGTACCCGGGTTGTTTTTTTCGTGATTTTTGACAACTTTACTTGTAATCATTATCTCTGGATTCGAGTTAGGCGTTCATTTCATTGATTAAAAATATTGTTTATGTTGATTGTATTTTGGTGATTGTCTGTAGTTTGGCGATTGTGAACTTTGGAAACTGTATGTGTGTATTTTGACGATTATGTATTTTGGCAACTGTCTGTGCATTTTGGCGACAGTTCATTGCAAGTAATCTGCCATTGATGCGTGCTTGGAAGAGAAATGTGTGATCCATGCGGAATGTTTATTTTTTTTCAAACCTAAGCGTCTCAAATTCAGTCGACACCATGAAAAGAACTGCACATAGTTTATCATTTAATACACTTTAAATTAACATATGCTTTCTTAGATTTTAACATTAAAAAGTTCAGCACTGATAATTAGACGTAAATGTGACATGAACCAACCTTGGAAAAAAAAAAAACAAAAAAAAAAAAAACAAACCCATCCTCAGTTTCTTCGGATAGCTTTTAATATCTATAGTAATACATTAATAAGCGTCTGTGTGCGTATTAAGCCTTTATGTAATATAGATTTATCTGAATGACGTCGTAAACTCCCAGTGCTGTATACTTTCATTTCTTAGACGGTATGGAAACGGAGCTTAAACTTTTTGCAGATGATTAAGATTTGTTTCGTAACGACATTTGTGCCCAGTTCATGTCAAGCGAATCTAATATGCAATATAATAAGTTAATGTATTTTAGGAGTAGTGAATAGTGCGCAAATTTATATTTAATTTTTAGTATATGTTCTACTGCCCTGTTTTTATCTATACACCATCAAGTAGGCCTGCCTTATTGTTAACCCATTCTAGTAAGGTATAATCGGAGTCTGAGCTTGCTTTTATTCATAAATTGGTACTTTTGCTTTTAATTTAAATTTCGATTTTTTAACTATAATTTTAAGTAACCTTTTTATCCTTCCTAGCATCAGTCTTTTTTTTTTTTGTTACCTAAATACTAAATTCAGTTTTAGTTGGTTCATTTTTCAGACGCTTTGCTTGATTATATTTTTAAACTATGTGCTATGTGATTGACCATTCATGTCTATATATTATGCTGTATTTGCATTTCCTGCAAATCATGTTTGATTTAATATCTTTATTTTTTTTTTTTATTTTCAATGTTCCTCATACATGTGTAGCCATGAGTCTGGGAGCCATCACATAGAATATATTACTATTATTATTTCTTTTTTTTTTTTTACATATGTCTTGTGTTCTGTATAAAGGCCTCAAACAGCTAGAATTTGAGCTATTAGAAACTACAAAAAGAAAAGAGGATAGCATGAAGAAATAAAAGGCTATAAAATGTAAGAAACAAAAAAAAAAGAAATGTGGAGCAGAAGAGATTGGGAAATAATAATATTGTAAGAGTATAAGATATATTAGATATACAGGTAAATCTTATCAAAACAGATTTAGATTATCTGTACAAAAAATATAAACAAGAAATAATACAAGAGTGTAGATAGTGTACATCAGCTGATTTTCACAAGTATATCCAAAACATTTCAAACAATTGACTAAATTAATAAATGGGTCATTCAGTTTCAAAACATTCCAGCTTATCATTTCTTTTGGCAGTTTCCATCCCACAATTGTAGTATTTTTAAAAAATAAATTAACCAAAGGTAGAGATGGAGGTTTTCTTTCATGGTACATATTATATGTGTCTTTTAGATATCAAGAATAGGAAATTATTACATTGCCTCGTTCTAACATACTGACAATTATTCCTGTAAGTAGAAAGGTATACAGGAAATTAGTGTTGTTTCTAATCTACTCGTTTAAATCATTTCAAAATTGAATTACAGCTGCACATTCCCCAAAAAAGATAAATTAATGTTTCAGGTGAATCCATACAAAAGGAACATTTCTTATTATTTGCTATTAATTTTGTTTCTAGAAATGTGCTTGTTGAAGAACACTTTAAAGTAATTTATACTGAGACCAAATTAGATTAGAATCTTTTAATATTTTGTATGCTAGGAAAAATGTTTTGTCCAGGACAATTGGTTTTGTTTTCCATTTAAGAATGGCCTTAGTTTCTAATAATTTCTGCATCATTCACCAAGACAGAATAATTTTTCTGCAACCCTTTTAAATTTCAAGGAGAGGTACAGTGTTTTTGCAGTCTAATGTTTTTCTAAAGTTTCTTGTTGGGATTCAATAGATAATCTCTTCATATATGATTTTATAAATTAAGAACTGCATATTGTAGAAAATTAGTGCCAATATTATATATATCATGCACTTTTTGCCATGAAAGGAATTGTCCATTATTTTGCACAATATTGTTTATAAATAGTTTTCCTTTAGACAGTCATTGATTTTCTAAAAGTAAAGACCCTCAGACCATAATATTTTCCTTATATGTTATGGCTTCATTAAGAAAATCTGAAAAAGACTTTGGAGTAATCTTTTGAGAGTATATATTATTAGAAAGAAAAAACATCCTTCCAAAATATATTATCAATATCTTCTTATTCTTTTAATGTCTTTATTGTATTTTATCTCAGGTGGGTAAAAAAACTTTAGAGCTTATTTTGAATAATTTTAAATCATGCTGAATATTCATAAATCTTAATTGATCTTATCCTAATCCAAGTTCTCAGACCTTTACCACTCTTTTATCATAGATCTGTAGAGCAATATATTATGTCCATCAGAGAGATCTTAGACTAGGTGATATCCATAGTGAGGTTTAATTTCAATTATAATTGCAATGTTTGCCAAAAGTTTTAAAAGTGTACATGGTACATGTATAATATAACAGAAACATAGACATTAAATTAAACCAATGTGAAACTAAACCATTTGCTATTGTGCATGTTAGGCATACAGCAAACTTCTGTTTGACATAACATATTGGCAATTCCCATGCCATGCTTTGCTCACTTGCATTTGTTTCATTTATTGTGCATCAATTCCTCCTGTTTTGACAGGATGCATATTTCTAAAACATATATCTCAGAGAGATTTATTTCATTTCATTGAGTATATTTCATTTACTTTTTATACATTTAAGTTAAAAGTATTATTTAGTTCATTCTTATCAGTATTGAAAGATATTACAATATACAACATACAGTATGTCCCCACTATAGCACACACTTCTATAACAAATTCAGATATAATATAGCTATGGCTTGGCTCCTAAAATTTCATATACATTTGTATTCATAGATTCTTTCTTAAATGTACAAAAAGCATGAAATGTATATTATATCATTTTGGGGAAGGTATCACATATGAATAATACAAGATGATTATAAAGTGGTTCCTGAAATTTCATATGGATTTTTCTTGTGGACGAAAACAGTTTTTTCTTCTTAAACGTGTGAAAAATAATATAAACTGTTTATTTGGAGATCATGCATTGGCTTCAGCAAGGTTGAAAATTGCAATTTTGTTCCCTTATTGGCAGCAAAATATACCATAAGGTGATTTTTTGTGGCAACATTGTTGGCTGTTTAAACTTGCATATACAACCTTTGGTTTGAAGGGTAGGCATGTATATATAAATTGTATACACATTATACGAACCAATGCTTAGTTCTCTTAATAAAATAAAATATTTTATATGTAATCTATTTTCACTACTGGTGTATTTCTCATTTAATATGCATAGATTTAAGATGGTAACTGTAACACTGAAGTAGGTAATTTTGCACCTGCATTTATTAACACCCACCACCACATCCTCAACCACTCCATAATGCAACTTTTTGGGGTATTTGCATCATTTTCTTTCAGCTAACTGACCTGGATGCTTATAACATAGTTCAAGGTATAATATTGTTGGGTTCTATGGCTCCCAACTACCGTGTTATAGTGGGGTCACACAGTATTTTCATCATTCCAATCTTTTTTCAGCAATTCTTGTTTGATGGCAACTTCACTATCACGGATACATTAATATTTATTATTTTGTTTTTATTTTCTTCAGAATTAGAAGATGTACAAGGATGAAATTATGATGGTGACATACAGCCTTATCCCTGACCTGTGTACAGAATGCCGTCTAATATGACCTGTGTACAGAATGCCATCTAATATGATGGTCACAAATGCAGCCTTATCACTGACCTGTGTACAGAATGCCATCTAATGTGATGGTCACAAAGCTACTTTGTCCAATTGCTTTCCTGCTTTCTACATTATTATCAAATTTTGGATATGGTGAATCACTAGGTAGACTTTTGCTATTTTGTACTTGTAATATTTGGTTACCTATTGTTCACCAATCTTCAGTGTTAACCTGAGAGAAACATGATATCCATCATTTTAAACAATATAGGAAAAAATAATATTGTTTGGAACAAAATGTCTGATACTTGACTTTGATTTGATGATAGATTGGCTTTAAATTAGAGTTACTTGATATATATATATATATATATATATATATATATATATATATATATATATATATATATATATATATATATATATATATATATATGTCTCTCCTCAATTAATTTCTTTCTTTTCGTTCTGTATTTTCTCTTTGTGGATATATGTTTTAAAAGCATTTCTACATTGTTCAGTTACCAGTATATTCAAACATGATCTTAAACATTTTGTTTCTTTAAAAAAGTAATATCAATATGATACTCAACAGCCTGTCAATATAACCTGACTGATTTATTCTTTTTTGTTGGTTTTAGGCAAATATATGATAGAAATGCAGAAAATATAACATTTAGAAATGTGTATGACAGATGAATTTATACTTGTAGAATACATGTACATTTTATAGTAAGCAGATGCAGCTGAAAAAGCACATGTAGCGGTATATTAAATTATTATTATTATTATTATTATTATTATTATTATTATTATTATTATTATTATTATTTTATTTAAAGGGCATAACACAATTGGCTAAGAACTAATCTACCTTGAAGACCTCATCAAAGGAGCTTACTTTTTTTGCTGCATCTCTGAAGCCACTTGATATACTGGGTTTAGAAAAAGGAAATAGAGTGGGCATTTATAATCTCAACTGGAATACTATTCCAGAGCAAAGTTCCAGAGTATTGGAAACTTTTTTTAAAAATAATTCCTTATTTAGATTGGGAATTTTGTGATGTTTGGTAGACATTGATTGCATGTGGGGAGTACTTCTGGGTAGCTTATACTTGAATAGTGATTGTACATATTCTGGAGCACTATTATTGGATATCATGTACATTAATCTGGCTTTTCTCAAACAGATTTGGTCTTTAATAGGTAATATTTTTAACTTACCAGCTAAAATTTCCTTGCTTTTTTTCTGGATTGATATTAACTCAAATGCTCTTTTTTGGAGATGTGCCAGTTTTTATCATTTGAATTGCCCCAGTCATTATTAACATCAATACTTGCCTTACATACAGTATGTATGTATGTATGTATGTATGTATGTATGTATGTATGTATGTATGTATGTATGTATGTATGTATGTATGTATGTATGTATGTATGTATGTATGTATGTATGTATGTATGTATGCATGCATGCATGCATGCATGCATGCATGCATGCATGCATGCATGCATGCATGCATGCATGTATGTATGTACACCTCTCCTTCAATAACTCGCACACAATGGGGTAAAAAACATAGACCGCACTATAAGTGAGAATGCAAGTTACCAAGGAGCATCCAAAAATTAAGAAAAATATCCTTTTAGGCTATACTTAAAGGAAACATCTAGCTGTGGGGTGGGTGGGTACAGAATTGGGCTGTTTAATGACCGAATCCATCTTTTACAATCACATCCATAATAATTGTAATAAAACACTTTTAATAATGAAATTGTTATTCTGTATAAATAATATTTATTTTAAGAATGTCCAACATATGAAAGATCTTTCAACAGGTGTTAAAAATCTTCATGTGTATGCAAATACATCTGTGTATTACATAACTACTTTTTGTTTTTATTGATTAGTCTGGTTCCAGGAGTGTTATTGAACAATATTCTGCCAAGTCAGGAGTCACAGTCAAGCAGGGAACTAGACTTACTGTTGATACACTACCAAACAAGATTACTTTTTTCAAAAACTGGCGACATTTGTTTCTTGAGACAATCATTTACATTAACACTAAATTTTGTATTGTTCAGTTAATGCAATATTGATGTCATGATTTCATTTAATGTGATAGTGAAAATTCTTATCATCCTTAAAGATGTATCTTAGTGCCAGTTCAGGAATTCTTTGAAACTTTCCTGCTCATAATAGTTGGTATCTAATTATCTTGTGAAGTATTTGTTTCACTTGGTTGATTTTCTATCTTTGATCACAATTAAGAATTAGTCAGTTAAATTAAGGTAGTTTATGTGACATACACAATAATATTCATAACAGTGTTCTATTGGTGAAGTGAAGTTCACCCAACATATGAACCTGGATGCTAGATTTTAAGTGACTGGATTTGCATGCCTTTTTATATTACAGCCAACTTTATTAAGACATAATTATCATGATAATACAAAGAAGGCAAGCTTTTAATTCAGTGCAACAATACAATCAACACTTCCAGAAGTCAGTTATCAAAACATGGTTGGGACTTAATTGGGTTTTCTAAGAAATGCCTGTGGAAATAGCTAACACATTTTACATTAAAATACACATTGCATTTATGATGAGTACTTGTAAGAGGAACTAAAAGATAGCATTAAAACACAAATTTCACTTAATAAAAATTTTTTAAATTTAATATTTAATTAATTATATACTGCCTACACCAGGCATAAGTGACATTGTCATTGATAAAAATTTTCTTGATTATCTTTAATTACGATGTACTAAGTATGTCGTTTGGAAAGAAAATGTAACCATTGTATAACTTCTTAAGAAATGCTAATAATTTCAAAATGTTGATTAAATTTCCAGGTCCATTCTACCTTTTTTTGACAATAAAATGAGTGATATATCAATGGTTCAATTTAATTTAGCAATTTTGATCAAGATTTTCTTTAAGTTCAATAAATAGGGATCTATTAGGGGGGATATTTTCTGGTTTAAAAAGTGGGATCCATGCTTGACCTTGTGTTATAAGTGTGTTCGCGAGTTATCATGGCTTATTGAGGAAGTGGTGTATTTGTATATATATATATATATATATATATATATATATATATATATATATATATATATATATATAACAGACCTTTCAAGCACACTGGATCCAGCAAGGGATCACCTGTGTCAGTGATTGAGTGAGACAGATGCAATAAACTGACAACCAAAAGTCCAGAACTAGTATCTAACTAGCCTGAGGACTTTCAACTCTTAATGAGTCTTTTCCAAAGGCATATACAAAACATAGACAAAACAAACAAATAATCATAGAAAAGGTTGTGTATGTAAAACTCTACATGGCTGTCTCTACATGAATTAAACTAATAGATGGATTATGTTTAACTCAGGATCTGAATAATGCATGTTTCCTGGTTTGTTTCATTTAAATGTGTCCAGACCAAAAAACCTCAACAAAACACCCCCCCCCAGTGAAACCCTCCACCCATTCACCCTAAAAGATTATACTAATGTATTTTCCCATATTATTTATTTAACAATATCAAGAATCAAATGCATATTCTTTGGAATAAATAATATTTTATTTGTGAAACATAATCAGTTCATTCTGTGAATTAAGATGTAATGAAGGTGATGATAAAACTCAATTTTTTTCCATGGCCTTTTGATGGTATTTGGTTGGTACACTGTATGTATACTTTTTGGAGATGGACTGCTTTTAGTAACTGATATCTCAAGGACCAGTCTGTTTATATCATTTTTACTTTTGAAGGTCCTCTTCTTTCTACAGTAGGTCTGACTTCAGCATTATTCCAACTTTTCTTGAGTGTATTTAGTTTTTTCTATATCTTTATTATTATTATTATTATTATTATTATTATTATTATTATTATTATTATTATTATTATTATTATTATTATTATTATTATTTAATGGTACCCATCTCCTGATGCTTCATATTTGCACTGAAAAACTGGCTGATGAAGGGTAAAGAATGGTAATATGCACCAATTGGGTACTGGCCATTGTAGCCTCTGGTAGCTGGGAGGCCTGTCAAGAAGGGGATCTTAGTATTATTATCTTTAATCCAACCACTTAAAAAAACATAGGGATATTATTAAATTCTTGTCTGGCATATCCTTTTAAACAACTGGCTGGAATTTCACCAAATTTTGTATTACTTGTAGTTTGTCAATATAGTAACTATCTGTGCAAGAGGTGCCATTTATGACTACTGACCATGGAGTTGGGAGGATGGTCAAAGGTTATATAAGCAAACATTGCAATTATAAGGACATTGCCAATAGACTCTGATGAAACATGTTATGTGCAATTATAGCAAAAATATGCATCCAATAATATTGGACAGATTTATCTTTATTATTCCAGGTCATTCTCATTAGGCTTTTGGTGTATTGATGGGGTTTTTACAATATTAATTGGAAGTGAGACATTGCAGTTGCTGTAATTATTATTATTATTATTATTATTATTATTATTATTATTATTATTATTATTATTATTATTATTATTATTGTTGTTGTTATTATTATTATTATTATTATTATTATTATTTTTATTATTATTATCATTATTATTATTATTATTATTATTTTGGTTTTTTTTCAGTGGATGAGCCTGTCATTGTGCCATCTATTTCTATTGGGACATGTAGTCCACTAATTAATGGCAAGTCATTTGCCATCTGTTGTAAGGCATCTTTTCTAGATAGCACTCTGGTCAAACTACATGGTCCAGAGGGAAGCTTCCTGCCATATAATATGCCAATCAACTTTGCCTCTAACAACAGTTTGTCCTTAATGTGTAGTAATGAAACCATTGGAGATATTACATTTTCATGTAGTGGGACTGAATTTGAGTCTTTATACTTGGTGAACTTTCCCTCCTTTGACCAAACTCTTCACGTAGGAGAATGGAGTTGTGAGACTGACATAGTTTCAGCAAAAATGACTGTGTCTTCTAGTGAAGGTAAGAAATGCTTATGACTCAATTGGAAAAAGCAAGAGCCTATATATTATATTAATCAAGTACATGTTTTAAATTTGGAATACTGTAAATTTATTTATTGTTGTCAGCATCAGTTTGTATCATTTTGCAGGGGAAAGGTTGCCATAATATGGATTGGGGAATAATTCCTATTGTTTCCACAACAGGATTATTGTTATTGAGCAAATCTGAAATTAGGAAAATTTGTATTCTCTTCAAAATAGTAAAATTACGCTATTATAATTTTATATTGAAATAATTACAGGTAAATCTATATTATCTTGTTTCTTAGCAAAGAATTACAGGTAAATGTATACTCTTGCTTCTTAGCAAAAACTTACAAGTAAATTTCTTTGCTCTTCTTTCTTTAGTAGAGAATTACAAGTAAATCTCTACTTTCTTGTCTCCTAGCAAAATCATTACAAGTAATTCTGAACTCTTAGCAAAGAATTGTAAATAAAATTCCTCTCTATTTTTTCTTTGGAAAAGACTTCCAAGTGAATCTGTGCTTTATTGTTTCATTGCAAAGAATTACAAATAAATATCTAGTCTTTTCCTTGCATATAATTACAATATGTACTCTTGTTTCCTAGCACAAAATTACTTGTAAATTGTACTCTCTTGCTAATTAGCAAGGAATTGCAAGTAAATCACAACTCACTAGTTTCCTCTTCAAATAGTTTGCTGATCATAATACTTGAGCTGGACTAATATTATTTTGCAAATCCTGCCCTATCAGAATAAACTGTCATAAGACACTATGCGCAAGGTGTCCAGTTTATTGCTCTAGTACACTTGATGTGTATTTATTACAATCTCATATTTTTTCCACTCCAAGGAAGCACTTGCTTAGTGATCATTTAAAAGTGACTGTACCAGTATTGTAGACCATCTATTTGGGGCAATCTTCATCAGCTTTGTCTTGTATCGCACATGAGATACATTTTTCTTCGATTTATGATGACATAAGTACATACTTTATTGCTTGATACATATATGCAAGCAATAGTGATTTTGTTACTAAATTTGTAAATTGGTCCTTACTATCTTTACCAGGAACCATCCTTATAAATTTGTAAATTGGCCTTCACTCTATTTGCCAGGAACCATCCTTATAAATTTGTAAACTGGCCTTCACTCTATTTGCCAGGAAGCATCCTTATAAATTTGTAAACTGGCCTTCACTCTATTTGCCAGGAACCATCCTTATAAATTTGTAAATTGGTCTTCATTCTATTTGCCAGGAACCAGCCTTATTCATTTGCCAAAAAGTACTAGGTGGACTTATTATCAGACAGAGACAGCCTTTGTAACTATTTGCCAAAATGTTTGAAATACAAATATGGCTGGGCATGTCAAGTATGACTAATCTTTGAATATTAAAGGTATTGTTAAGTCTCTTCATCATTGTCCTCATCATCATCATTGTCCTCCTCATCATCATGGTCCTCCTCATCATTGTCCTCCTCCTCCTCATTGTCCTCCTCAGCATTGTCTTCCTCATCATCATTGTCCTCCTTTTCATCATGGTCATCCTCATCATCATTGTTCTCATCATCATTGTCCTCCTCATCATCTGGTTCTTAGATTAAATTTTTTTTGTGTTTATTTTAGCTTTTCATCTTTGTTTTAGATTGCTCATAAACATAAATATTTTCAGTTATCACAAGGAATGATGGACTTGTGGAAACACAAATGAATAAGACTGTCCAGTTATTATGGAAAGCCACACAGGACTATTTTGTTACAAGTCCATCTAATGAAGTCCTGGTCAATGTATCAGGTGATGTTCTATATAGCAAATCAGATCATGTTGAATTTGTCAGAAACAATGCAACTGGAAAAACTGGAATCAGACTAAACAATACATCAGGATCAGATGCTGGAATGTATGTCTTCCAGGCAAGCAGTGGAGTTAGGGCAGCATTATCTCTTCAGGTGCAAGGTTCGTTTTACAATAATAAGGGGTTTTAGTTTTGTCCAGATGTGTGTGAATGCATAGCTCAGAAATAATACGTAAGAGAAACTTTATTGATTCAATACATTTTTAGTATGTTAGGTATTACATGTACTAATGTATTTCATGTTATTTTTTATACACAAAAAAATTATTAATTCCAGTGTACAAAAATTTATATGTAAAATAAATGATTATCTTTTGGTGGTACTGACCATGTATAAAAAATAAGGGGATTGTACCTGAACAAGTTCTACAGAACAGACACTACTCAACAACCTAATGGTACAAATGTGCAATATAAATGTATATTTTCTGTCTCAATCTACTCTCAACTCAAGAATCTAATTATAAAAAAGTACTAACAGACTTTTGTTGTTATTAGTGATCAAGATATCAAGTATTATGTCTCATTGTGCAAGCTCATCTGTATTTAGATCATATATAGCTGTAATGTTGTGTAATGTTGGCCAATTGATTAAGATGGTTTAAATATTTATTAATTATTGCTAAATAGTGTGAAAGAATGAGCCCACATTATAAAGAAATTAAGTTCAACTTGTAGTTTTTACAGCAACTATCTCATTATCAAATTGCAATAAAAAATAAAGAACTTGAAGTCACATATTAGTTAATGCACGCAAATGTCCATATGTCTGTTTGTAAGAGAGAGAGAGAGAGAGAGAGAGAGAGAGAGAGAGAGAGAGAGAGAGAGAGAGAGAGAGAGAGAGAGAGAGATGAACAAAAATTTTGTTAGTGTTCAAGACTATTTATTCAGGGTGTTTTTTTAATTGTAGCTTTTGCAAAGAGGAAAAAAAGACTATTACCTGATGATTGTGTTACCTGATGATTCTGATAATCCTTATGCATTATGACTCTAATATATTCCATTATCAATAAACACAGCTAAATCAACAATTCATTCTTGTTGTTTTAATTGTGATGTACATTGTCACAGCAACCACATGTCTATGCAGTGTTAATTACATGGTAATTAACATGCTTAGGGCTTATTCCAGTTGAAACCAGATTGAGGGCAAGAATTGACAGAAGAGGTCAAATCAGCAAGGCTGCCAGTAGGGTAATGAGGCTTTTTGGGGGGAAATGAAAATTTGTCTATGTGCTATTTAAGCCATTATCCATATAGCAAGGACAGGTGATCATACACAATACTTGTTGTTCAAACTCACCAATAAAGATAATAATGGGGTATATCATAAAATAGATTTGCAATAAAATGTTAATTTTATCCAAGTCAAAACAGAACAAGCACTTAAAAGATATATATATATATATATATATATATATATATATATATATATATATATATATATATATATATATATATATATACAAACACACACACACACACACAGAAAAATCAATTTTATGAGAGAAAATGACAAGGTTTTTAATATTTTATGTTTTTATGACTAATGATACAATAAGACTAGTTGACCAACAGTCTGTGGCCTTCACTTTAGCATGTACTGAGATGTAATTTTTGTTGGATAAGAATATATCAAAAGACTTCTGAATTCATTTTAAAATGCACATGGTGTTTTGTTACAGTGAGAGACTTAATAAGGAAAACTAATTAATGATAACATTTAAAGGTATGGTCTTTAAAGTCCTTTGTCCATGTGTGTCACATTACCCCTTTGACCTGTGCTACAGGTGCCCATGCTTATTCATTAGTCATTGTATTTTCCCACCAACATTTATTAATTTTTGTAAAAACAAAATGGCATTTCGCTATTTTTGATCTTATTAAACATAATTTTCTTGGTAGAAATTTTATATATAATAATTTAAGGGAGCTTTTAAAAAAATACAAAGTGATATAAACAAAAAATTATGATACAATTAAGAAATTTTTTTTTTGATAGCTGAATTGTGTATGAAAACTTTAAGGGTATGAAAATAATAGATAAAATACAGTATTTTCTAAATTTATTATAGAATTAATGCTTTTATTTGATAGTTTTAGAAGTTATTTTCAATTGTAACAGTTAATAGGACTACACATTTTTTAAAATACATGTATCTGGAATAAAGACAAATTAGAATATTTGATGCCATATAGGCATTTTTGTGATGCTATGCTGTAAATTGTTACTACAGTATATCCATCTATATAAATTAAATACTCAGATAAAAGAAAATAAGTAACTGACATTCTCAAATCTTACTTTTACAGAAAAACCCACACAACCAAAAATCATTTACAGAAATCTTCATGCTGAAGGAAATCCGAAGGTGGCATCAGCTATTTTGTATTGTTGGTCTGAATCTCAGAGTAAGGGGCCATTGATGTATGAACAGAGAATTAAGTACAGATGGAATGGACTTAATAACCAGGGTGGTCTTCAGGTTGAATCATATGGAAGTGGTGTGCAAGTCAGGAATGTTAATTGTACCAAAGTTACATCCAACCCAATTTCCTGTAATGCTGAACAGTATGGACAAAAATCAGAAACTACTTGGATAATACCACAAAGTCTGTGTATGTAACATTTTTGTTATATGCAGGTATGGAATAAGTATGATATGAATCAAGAGTGTAAATGACGTGCTGTAAGATATTACAGTATCATGTGACAGAATATAGTAAAAGGTACAATATGACTAAATTCAGTTAAAGGCATGATATGACAATGAAGCAATTGGAATGACAGAATTCAGTACAGTGTATGAGAGACATTGATGATTTTTATATCAATCAGTATAAACAGTTCATTAGGTTTTATAATAAGTACTATGAATGTGTCACAGTTACTGACAACAATCACACTGTATAAAAGGAATCTCCCAATACTAGCTCCTTTTAGAAACAAATAGATTAAAATGTAATTTAATATTATATAAAGTACCCTTAAGGTGAAATTAATTGTCTTGGAACATTTTATAAGTCACGAATCTACTTGCTAAGATTGATTTTCAAACAATTGCATAGTTACCACTCAATACTGTAACCAGTGATGTATTACAAAGTCAGCATGAACATCTTTGTGCAAATCATATGAATCCTAATACAGTGAAATATGGACATGAGAAATATCAAGGAACCAAATATTGCTAATTTACTAATGTCCTTCAAGAACTTCAGAATGAAGACGATGGATGTCATGATGGTGTTCAGGTTTCATTAAGGCAAATTAGGTAATACTTTAACAGGTATGGAAGGCAACTCAGTTTGTATAATGGTGTGGCCTGATCTAAGTTTGGAAGGTCACATATATTGGGCTATGATATATTTTAACTAGGAGAGGCCTAACATTATCAGATGTGATGATAAATTCCTGACTTAAGTATTTTTTTAACTGTCTTAAAAAGAAATTCCAAGCTGGGAATGGTTCAAGACCTCTAATATATCTTTAGTACTGAGGAATATTGTTTTTATTAATGTGTAACCACTATCAGTACTCTAGCATTAAAAGTATATGTCAAGTTAATAACAATACAGCTCAGGTAACTGTTATGGCTGTGTGAATACATACTACCTATGATATTTACTGAGGCCAGCACTTTCAGAATATTGGCATGAATGAGTTTCCTGGTACCTTTTACAGTTACAATGAAAACCAAATACATAGTGATTGTCAGCAGTGTAATGTTGTATTGATTGTTGCCAAATGGCATGTATGTACAGCAAGTATGTGTCATTGACAGTGTAATGTCATATTGTTTTTTGCCAAATGGCACTTATATACTGCAAGTATGTGTCATTGACAGTTCATTGAAGATTGCCCGGAATATCCAGGTGAAACAATGACAATTTTCACACATTGCAAATACAAGTAAGAAATCTAACTTTTTAGGTGTATTTAAAGTACCATGAGAACATGGTGCATTCAGAATGCTACACAGGCTTTTAAAGATTGTGCCTGTTCCATTTAAACCCATATGGCAATGACAAATCAAAATCTATTCCTTTAAAGCTAAACGTTCAGCAAATCATGTCTTGTAAAATTCAAACTAACTGCTTTCCAAATAAAACAATAATTTTTCCACATTCACCTCTTATACTACCATTTGATCAAACTTTGAACTTTCAAAATCAATGAAGTTGGACTCCATTCACAGCAACACAAAATGTTGTTGCATGATCAGGAAATTACTACATCTACTCCCTCTGTAAGTGTGTGCTGTCAACTGTCAGCTTCAACTAGTGAATCAGGCCTAATGTAACAACTGCAATATATTTATTTTGATTTTATGGAGATCTCTAAAACTTATTTATTTTCCTTCTTAAAGAAAACATCAGTGGTGACTTTAATGGTCAGAACAGGGTGTCAAGAAAAATTTGGGTGTTGCTTTAATTAATAAGATTGTGACATTGCAGAAAAGAATCATTATCTCCCTTTGGACAAGGGAGACAACTCTTGTAATATAAGAGAACAAATTAATTTGATAGGTTGTGTTGCTCATGTTCAGTGATTATTATAATTGAACATAATCTCAGGTGATGTGTGCACTTAGTGTTCGCTATGGCATTGTATTACTTCATTTTGCTTTACTTTTGAATTTCCTATTTGAGATTACATGACAGTGTGTTACAGTATTAAATACTGTTTTCATATTGGAATCTATTGCTGTAGATGTTAGATTTTAATCTTATCAACCATTTTCAGGTTCAATGAGTGAAAGTGGTGGCGATGTTTATAATTATCTCACCACTCCTGCTCCAGATATGGGAGTTATTTATGGTGTGACTATTCCTCTGTTGTGTAAGTAATGCCAGTTTCATCACATTTTGTCAAAGCCCACATTAATTGAAAAGTAAGACATGGTGATCACCTTGACAACAGCATTAGAAGCAAAATTATTGCCATCAAATGTATTGCTTTTTGATTAAGGCTTTGTAAGCGATGGGGGTTGACCTAAAGAATTCTGCTATCATAGCAGAATGGAACACATTGTTTGATTAAGGCTTTGTAAGCAATGGGGATTGACCTAAAGAATTCTGCTATCATAGCAGAATGGAACACATTGTTTGATTAAGGCTTTGTAAGCGATGGGGATTGACCTAAAGAATTCTGCTATCATAGCAGAATGGAACACATTGTTTGATTAAGGCTTTGTAAGCGATGGGGATTGACCTAAAGAATTCTGCTATCATAGCAGAATGGAACACATTGTTTGATTAAGGCTTTGTAAGCGATGGGGATTGACCTAAAGAATTCTGCTATCATAGCAGAATGGAACACATTGTTTAATTAAGGCTTTGTAAGCGATGGGGGTTGACCTAAAGAATCCTGCTATCATAGCAGAATGGAACACATTGTTTGATTAAGGCTTTGTAAGCGATGGGGATTGACCTAAAGAATCCTGCTATCATAGCAGAATGGAACACATTGTTTGATTAAGGCTTTGTAAGCGATGGGGATTGACCTAAAGAATCCTGCTATCATAGCAGAATGGAACACATTGTTTGATTAAGACTTTGTAAGCGATGGAGATTGACCTAAAGAATTCTGCTATCATAGCAGAATGGAACACATTGTTTGATTAAGGCTTTGTAAGCGATGGGGATTGACCTAAAGAATTCTGCTATCATAGCAGAATGGAACACATTGTTTGATTAAGACTTTGTAAGCGATGGAGATTGACCTAAAGAATTCTGCTATCATAGCAGAATGGAACACATTGTTTGATTAAGGCTTTGTAAGCGATGGGGATTGACCTAAAGAATTCTGCTATCATAGCAGAATGGAACACATTGTTTGATTAAGGCTTTGTAAGCGATGGGGATTGACCTAAAGAATTCTGCTATCATAGCAGAATGGAACACATTGTTTGATTAAGGCTTTGTAAGCGATGGGGATTGACCTAAAGAATTCTGCTATCATAGCAGAATGGAACACATTGTTTGATTAAGGCTTTGTAAGCGATGGGGATTGACCTAAAGAATCCTGCTATCATAGCAGAATGGAACACATTGTTTGATTAAGGCTTTGTAAGCGATGGGGATTGACCTAAAGAATCCTGCTATCATAGCAGAATGGAACACATTGTTTGATTAAGGCTTTGTAAGCGATGGGGATTGACCTAAAGAATCCTGCTATCATAGCAGAATGGAACACATTGTTTAATTAAGGCTTTGTAAGCGATGGGGGTTGACCTAAAGAATCCTGCTATCATAGCAGAATGGAACACATTGTTTGATTAAGGCTTTGTAAGCGATGGGGATTGACCTAAAGAATCCTGCTATCATAGTAGAATGGAACACATTGTTTGCTTGCTACATTTACATGTCTTTTGTCCATCATTATAGCGTAACAGTATAGAATATTCTACACTCTGAGCCATTAAATTTTGCACACTTTATGATAACCATAATTAGATGTATTGATTGGATTTTCAGATTATTACTGTAATCTTTTAAATTTGTACATATCTTTGGAATCCTGTGTGGATTTTTGATTTCATAAAAGCTTTGTAAGCATGATTAAGTAAAACCTTAATGAGGTTGACAAATCACATTTAGTAAGTGAAACAATACAAATAACATATAATCATAATTGGATGAAAACCAGCATACAATGCAAATTAAATATAAGGAACATGAAATCATTGATGAAAGCCAGCACACAACTTCATTATTGTATTATAGCATTAAAGTTGAGTGCAGTGGTTTTCTTGATTCAGATCCAAGGGGTGAACTTCATTCGATGGAATGATTTATTCAGCACATGTTGAGACCTAAAATGTACATGTGGTGGCACCAATATGTAATTTCACTCACTAACCTAATTGTGAGCCTTAAATCAATCCCTATTGTTCATTATTGTTTTAATGCTGGGATAATATTTGAATGAGTTAGGTATTTACAGTTGCAAGGCAAAATGTAATTACTGGTGCACTGATATAAAAGGTCTAATGCAGTAATGCATAAAGTCAAGTCAAATAGGGTAGGTAGTGTTACAGCAACTCAAAAATGCTCATTTCTTATCGTCAGATCAAGCTGTACAAAAATCTGAATTATGCAAAAATAATAAGAAAATAAAAATTTAAATAAGTATCTTGACTTTTCTAACAAATTTAAACTATTTCTATGTAATAATCATACTTACCAACCAAAAGAGAGTAATATGGGTAATTTTTGCTAATTTAAGTTTGCCTAAATACATGTATTTAGAACTTACCATATGCATCTTGTGTTGTCTCAGACTTATATGTTGATCATGCACCTTTTAGTAGTTTTGCCTATTCAGTTTGTGTGAGTGTTGGCTTATATGCAAATGGATTTATACACGAGTATATATGGCAAAGTAGGTATTAAAGTGTATTATTAAGATATTGGATGAGTGCAGGTGTTAGCAGTGTCCATATATGTCAAAGAGGTTATATTGTATATAATTAGCTGAGCTTGTGAAGGCTTTAGAGATGATATTTCTGTACAGATTTTGATCTGATTTGGCATGTAAGCCTTTGTTATTGAGATCTTAGATAGGTTCATTTGTAAGATACTTTGTGTCCAATGAAATCAAGGCAAAGTACTGTAATGCTGGCTTAGCAAAGTGAAAACTGATATATTTTTGTGATTCTTTGATGCACATTAATAAATAATTGCTAAGGAATAAAAGCTTTTTATGAATTTATTATTAACACAATGTAGACTCTAAGCAAATCAACTTAAAGTCTGTTATATTGGTATTTCATTACATAACTATGTGCATAAGAAAAACAATGTTCAAATACAAACATGTAATTTTTATTTTTTTAGTTTTTCCTATATTTGTATATTCCTTATTTAAAATGCTAGTTTGTGTTTTTGCCTTTTAATAAAAAGAAAACATGTTTTTGTTACAACTCTATGGTCACAAACTTAAGTAGAGGAAAAGAGAAGAACCAACAAGTTTTGTAAAACTTAGCAAACAGTTTTATTCTTAAAGTAATTAATGGAAACTGTGGAACTTACAGTATAATGAAGTGAATCTAAATTAGCCCTCATAAAGGTCTATAAAAGTCCCAAATGAATTGAGAAAGTCCCTTATCATTTTCAGTACCATAAATGTTCTGGTCTTTCAACAGACCTGATGTTGTCAAGATGGTGTTGTCTAGAATTCTTTTGAATAATTTGTAACAATTCCATAAAAATATTATAGACCAAATGATCGGCACCTTCTATTTCCACTGAACAGTCCAAGCACATGTTTTTCCTCTTGAAAAATATCCAAGTACAACATAAAATACATTTTGCAGCCTTGCAAAAGGAACACAATAAGTGTGAATGACTAAAAAAATCAGAATGAAACTGAATGCTTAATTTGTTCATATACACTGTATACTGCAACTGTACTTCATAATAGATTTATGTGACAGCATACACTGTTGACCTTGATGAACTAAGCATATTCACATAACCTTATGCAACCAATGGAAAACCACAGAATTATTCTCAGAAACTTCTATATCCAATCGGTCATGAAGGAACTATGCCTCAGACATCATTTTATGTCTTATTATTATGATTGATATTACTAATTGTCAACACATAATTGTAAAAAAATCTGTTTATAGATTCTTCGTAATGAGCATTATTAAAACAGAACCTCACTGTGAGGTACATTACCTCCATGAATAAGAATTTTTTAAATTAGATTTAAAAAATATAATAAATAATTAGATAACCAGGGTTTACAAAAACTATATATATTTTTCAATGATCTATAAAAACATAAAAACAACATGACCTGTAAAATTCAGATGTTAATGATAAGCTGTGATGGTGGTCATTTAACCTCACAAATTTAATACCTAGTCTATGAGCGACTGCAGCATCTTTGGGCAAGAATGTCAATGGTTTCCTAGTTCTAATCTCATAATGGGATGGGCCCAGGGAAGTTAGGACAGCTCTAGAAATATATGCATATTGAACAAATTAGCTCTACTTGTAATTCCAAGTGTGTGACTATACATTTTTAAAGCATGTGGGGTACCATTGAGCAAAATGATGCCTATTTGGGCCTCATAAGAATTTACTTGAATGAATAGAGATATCAGCATGGGGGTTTTACTGAAATATTTTTATGCTGTTGAGTTCATTGTGGATAAAATGTTGCACTGATTTGACTTGTTGTTTCACTGCCACAAAGGCCATCTTGAAAATCTTGTTGTTCCTACTTCTCCCTGGTCATATTAATTTTTTTGTCTTACCGAAAGACTTACAGTGTGGAGTTGGGCCTTAATGGAAATGGTGCCAGTTTGGTATATTATATTGCCACCTCAAGGGAAAATAGTCCTTGACTAATGAGTCAACCTCTAGAAAAAGCATTATTATTATTATTGTTACTATTATTATTATTATTATTATTATTATTATTATTATTATTATTATTATTATTATTATCATCATCATCTTGGCAAAATGTAAGAGGACTTCTTCTTTGATTTGCATGGATGACCTGTTATCAGCAACATTTCTCCAGGAACAAGTGCAGTGATATAAGACACCTTGGATAAGGTGGTCAAATTCCATAGGTGTTTCATATTCTTTACTAAATACATATTCTTATTCTCTGCATGTGCTATTATGAACAAATGGACCTTAGTGGTAAATCATTAAAATTCTATAGATATAAATAAATTCTCAAAGCAACCAAGTAATTTTTCTTTCCTGGGAGTCCACATAAAGCCTTGAAGCCACAAGCCCTGCAAAGTGTGTAGTTTGCATTAACACCAGTGTCACACCTCATGCAATTTCTGTCATCCCTTTGAAAGTCATGGTGAATATACTTTATAGTATTTCTTTCTATGGCTCTAGCCACTCATGCTTTTGCTCCAATTAGTGTTAATATGTATATGTAGTTGGTTGGCACATATCTAAATGAAATTTTATATGAAATGAAGTCAAATATATCCTTAAATTATGTGATGTTTTAATTGGAAACTTGAGAGATCCAGTCTTGCAAGGAGGAGATGTCACACAGTTCATTCCTTATGTCTCTAAAGTTGTTACCCAAACATAACATATTTTTTAAGATATATACTTTTTTGTGTTGGTGCTTTAAGAGTTTGAAACTGGATGGTGGCAGCCATGGAGGGAGTTGGCATGTGGCCAGTATGTGGGCTAGTAATGATCCTATCTGCCTGTTTTTTTAATTGTATCTGATGGGCTTAGATTCCAGAGGATGCACATGATAATATTAATATTCCCACAAAAACATAATTTATGATAGAAATTTCCTGTTCATAGAAAGATGCACATTATACACAAGTAATTATGTTAATTGTTTTAGATTGAATTAAGGCCCAGTGAGGTTTTTGTATGGTCCTGCTCTGAGACAATTTGTCTTTTTACATTATATTTCATTATAAGTGGTTAGGCTGTATAAAGGATCCTAATGTACATGTGATGGCCACAGTTACTAAAAATATAAAATCTTCAAAATAACTTTGAACTTCTTAGCATAATTTAATCAGATTTGACCGAACTTTACTTTATTTATGACCACATTAAATGCATTAGGGTGAGTGTGGCACCCAACACTAATATCACCAAGTCCATTATGTATGGAATCTGTATCATTAGTTCACTGCAAATGTAATATATAGAATATTAAGAAGTATCTACAGAAAGTATCTTACTAACCAATATTTCTTAGCCAACTACTTTTGCATATAGCAGTGAAGCAGATGTCAGCAGGTGAGTAATGTTAGACCTACTTAGATCTCTTGTTCATTGAATTAAAAACATGACACACAAAATGCAAAATTGTCATTGTTGATCTTCCTACTCATGTATTGGTTATTTAATTCTTGCAATCAAATTTTATACAAAATAAATATTTAAACTGTTATTTTGTGGCTTTTCTCCTTTAGAATAGGTGACAGTAGATATTACATATTTAGTCTGTGACATGTTCATTGTCGTTTTATTCCTTAACATTTGTTTAGTCTTTGATTGAAATTTTTATTTATGTTTAGAAGTCGCAAAACCATGGAGTAATATTTATTATACTTGGATTCTAAAATCATAAAAGTAGTGGTCATTGGCAATGCATATCATTCCACTTTCCTTCTGAAACCCCAGGCAAAAACAGGTTCACTTGAAAATCTTTGCCAAGTTTTTGATTTATGTATCATTTTTGTGTTATGTGTCCTTTTTGATTTATATATCCTTTTTACATTATGTATCCTTTTGATTTATGAATCCTTTTTGTGTTATGTATCATTTTTATAATCATAAGTATGCTTGCAATGTAGAATTACTAGGCACATGATTCATACTTTCCTTCTCTACTTATGATCCCCTGGCAAGGTCACAGTTTTAAAGCAGGGTCATTCATCCTAAACCATGAGAGTGATAGCTAATAACTATCATATGTGGAAAATCTGGAACTGCTGTCTTTCATATCCTTACTCTCTCTCTCTCTCTCTCTCTCTCTCTCTCTCTCTCTCTCTCTCTCTCTCTCTCTCTCTCTCTCATGCCAAGTAAGGTCAAGGTTATTTAACAATCTTTGTTAAGATTTTGGTTTCAGTTTTTCAGTAGGGTCACAAACCATGTGAGGGATAGCTCATAACTATAATACTTGGAAAATCAGTAATCTGTGCCTTGCATATTAAAGCACTTCTACTGTTCTTGGAAACCATGGAAAGTCAAGGACATTTAAAAATATTGGTTAAGTTTTTGAATAAAGTCTTTATAACAAAGTTCCAAAACCCAAGAGGATTAGCTATTAGACTTGGGCTTAATAACCATTTTATAATGCATTTTATATCATTTCACCCCTACATTCATTGTGACCCTCAGGCAAGGTCACTGCATACAGAGATTCAGTCTTTACACATGTGTATAACATCTTTTATTTAACAGTATGAACCTCTCTTACATTTTAAATAAAGTTTTAGCTTGATTGCATCTTAAGATTTGTTATTGTCTTTTGCTGATCTTTAATTTGGAGAGAACAACTAGAAGGTTGAAATATAATATAAGAATATAAAATTAACTTGACATTAATGTTTTGCATGTCCTTGTGGTATTTTAATTGAATCTTTCTTAATTCATTGTTTCACCCTATCAATATCATCTAAAACACACACACACACACACACACACACACTGCAATGATTGCATAAATATTCTGTCATCACACACCAGCTATTGGTTTATTATCATGCCAGTTTGGATGATTTCTAGCAAGCATGGTATCATCCACAGTTGGTGTCAAATCATTGTTAAAGTATGTATTAATTCTGTAGTGTTTGAAAATGACAATACACCACATAAAGCTGAATACTTATTACAGTATATACTTAAACTATAATGCCTTGATACCAATTTTTATGTCTTTTGCAGTTATTTGGATTGTCTTTATGGTTGTTTACATCTGGTACCTTTGCATTCTGAGGTAAGATATATATATATATATATATATATATATATATATATATATATATATATATATATAATGGTTGAATAAACTCAAAGTATTCTACCATGATACTGAAATTTACAGATTTGTTGCTAAATTGCAGTTTTGCAGATCTCTCAGAAAAGTTAAAACTGTTAACTAGGCATATTTAGAAAGGATAAATAGATTACCACTTGTATTTTTTGCTCCTGCTACTTGTGGCAGATTCATTTTGATCTAGTTCTGTCTGTTCCATGCATCCCCCTCATCTGTTCATACCTGTTGTTATCATTCATTTCATGGTCTGTCCATCTCCAGAAATTTATTTTCATCAAGACTGCACATAAATCAGTCAAAGCAAACACAATTTTGCAGGCATATTGAATTTTTTTAATTTGTTGAAATAGGCTCTTTATGAAAATCTTTAAGTGTTGTTAAGCAAATCCACTTGAGATTTAATAGACTTGTAGTGTGCATATGTGGATGATCAAATTAAATTGTTCTGCCAGAATAGCAAATTTTCAAATGTTGATACATATTTAGAAAAATATCTGCAATTTGACTTTTACTCTGAATTTATGGCATTCAATTTCTAGTTCATGCTTGATGATTATTGCATATACAAAGCAATTCTACTGTTAAAGGTGTCGTACAGTTTTATAGATTTTTTTGAAATTGATTTTCACAAACTTTTGTTTACAAGATAGAATTATATTTTATGGGTTTTCCAAATTCGTATGAGATTTCTGTTTGGACTAATAAATTTTGTTCATTTTATGGCAGTATCCAGATGTTTACAGAATTAGTTTCAGAGCACATTATTTTGGCTAAAATGCAGGTCCAGTCTGCAGAAAAATCATGACATTATAAAGTAAGAAAGTTTTATTTTTTAAGCATCCACAATGAGATAAACAAGAAAATCAAATAACTGCATTTTAATTATAACAAATGAATAACTGTTGAAATGAACATATAAAGTCAACCGATTTTCAAATAACTAATTTTTTATAAGATAGTTTTTCTGTATGTATTCTTTTACAAATGTACATAATGGGGCACAAACTTGGAGTGCAATTTTTAAGAAGGAAGTTTTTTTTTTGCATAAAATTGGATGATGATATTTACATTTGCTATATTAAACTCTTGTTTACAGATCATCTTCTCATGGCTGTGTCAGTTGTAGATACATGTGTGAGTGTTCATGCCACAGACGATGTTGCCAGGCTACAAGAAATAGATTTACAGCAGTATTTCAAGCAATTAGAGGATGTTTCCACTCCATTGTGACATTCATCCAGCACTGTCACCTACGGAGGAGAGAAAGAAATCAGAATGAGGAAAACAACTCTGTGCATGGTAACCATTCATCAAAACAACAGGCATTGTTTGATTTACTTTCATTTTCTCTGCAGCAAATTCTGTTTTTATTTCTTGAGTACTTTTTATTACTTGAGTACTTTTCATTACTTGAAAACCTTTTATTACTTGAGTACCTTTTATTACATGAATACTTCAATAAAGCCCAACACTGAAATGTTGGAGCCTGTTAATCATCTTTTCCATCTATCTTCAAGTTCTTTCCCCACACCACCACCATCATTAGCACGACCCACCCTATCTGTTCTGCATTGCTATCTGCTTAGATCAGCAATCCTTAGACATAAATTGATGCCATTTATTAGCTGAACATCTATATAAATGAACATATGCTTTTTAAAGACGTCATCAATCTTTTGTCCCCGAGTTACAGACATTTTTGGTTTAATTCTAATCTTAACAGTAACATTTATTTGTAAGCAACAGAATTTAGAAGCCATACATATCTACATGCAGTAGTTTGTGTACATTGTCTGCCACATGAAAACACTTTTAGAACATTCATCTTTTCTACTCCATTTTTGTCAGAGACATAGTTTATGTTGAAAATATAATAACAAAGCCACTTTGTAGCTTGCTTATATAATGCAGAAATGCTCAGCAGGAAACAGTCAACATTATTCATTCTGACTTAATGAGGCATTATCACCTGGTTCTAAAAATGCATGATTAAAATAGGCATGAACACTTGCCCCTAAATATAGATGATTGAATTAGTAATGAATACTTGTCCCCTAAATATAAGTGATTGAATTAGACATGAACATTTCCCTTAAGGAAAAAGAAACCTATAAGTTGCAAATAAGTGACTGATATTACCCATTTTAATAGTGTTTATAAGTGACATACCATATTTACCATATATATTGGGACATGATAAAATAATTATTTTGTTTTCCTGTCCCAGGAGTTATGGTGAAACTTGTTTTTCACCTAGGACATATGTCCCAAGACTTAAGAAACAAAACACATTTGTATTGCATTTGTGCCCCCCCCATGCACATTGCAATAAAATAGATAAACAAAATGCTAATTTGATAATAAAAAGAAAGAGACTAACCTAGCATATATATATATATATATATATATATATATATATATATATATATATATATATATATATATATATATATATATATATATACAGATTTCATGAATATATTTAAAAGCTGACCTCAGAAGCCAACTATGGATTCTTTTAAGTATGCTGATGTTTTAAATATTTTTTTATATACAAAGACAGCCTAGCTATGGAAGCTAACTTTGGTTCCTTTTCACTGGTATTCATGGGAATTTCGAAAATAAATTAAACATGGGAAGCATTTTTAAAGTGATACAGTATAGTGTTACATGCATCGATATCAATGAACCAGTGTTTCCCAGAAGATTTGGAGAAGAAAAAAAAAAAACACGATGAATTTGTGAAGCCGAGAAGAGAAGCAGATGATTTTGCCAAGAATATGATCATTAATGTAAATAAAATTCTGATGTACTTTGATTGCATTCCTGGATGGACTAACAATAAGATGTCTTGGACAGACTGATGATAAGATGGGGGTCAAAAGTGTGAGAATTAGACTGGTGTAGATTTGAAAATTTTTTATTTAGTCCTTGCAGTTTCTGCTTTAGGTGATGTGTTGTCTCTAACAATTTTTCACAGTATAAGAAAGCTAAAAAGAATATTCATGCACCAAAAGAATGGATTGTATGGGGGCAGGAGAAAGGTTGTGCTATTTGAGATGCTGCTGCAGTGGATTAGAGAATTTTATATCAAGTACACAGTCTCATTTTTTTATAAAATGGACTTTTAGTTGGAGTGCATTTTCTGACATGTAATTTTCATATGATTTAAAAGGTTTCCCATAACTTATGACTTGAAAAAAAAATGATGTGTCCCAGAACATACAGTGCACAAAAAATTACTTTTAAAACTAATTTATGGTGTCCTGACATATATGGTGCCTGAACATATACAGTAAATTTGTAAGTAAAGTATAAGTGAAATATAAATAACTTACTTGCTACATTTTTGAGATAAATATGCATGTAATTTGCTTAACTGTCACACTACTGTCAGTAATTGTCAACACAATTGCTTTGATAGCCAGTGCATCTGTCAGTAATACTGTCAGTAATTGTCAACACAATTGTTTTGATAGCCAGTGCATCTGTCAGTAATACTGTCAGTAATTGTCAACACAATTGCTTTGATAGCCAGTGCATCTGTCAGTAATACTGTCAGTAATTGTCAACACAATTGCTTTGATAGCCAGTGCATCTGTCAGTAATACTGATCTGCAAAACAATGAATATGAAGCTCAAGTTTATAAGGTCATCATGTCTGACATAACTGTGCTGAAGCAATATATTATGCCTGCCCAAATGCAGTCCAAAGATACAGCACAAAATCAAAATACAACACAATTACAGCTTGGTAATGTTTCACCATATTGATAAATCTAATGATGTTTATTAGTCAGTTTCTCTTTGAGACACAAAAATATGCTGAATAACACATTTTTGTATCTTCCTCTTCTTTTAAGATGTAGTTATGGCCCTTTATTTACACATGGTTATTTTAAGACCCTTTTTTCAATCTGTCTTGTCCATGTATCATGGAGAATTTCGGTTGAAAAAAATCTAGTTTAAAAAGGTATCTAACATGTTTAGTATATATTCTGTATCACATGACTGAGGAATTATAAAACTTGTGATTTCTCTCATCGTGTGACAAAACTATTAAACAGAACACACAGTTCTTCTTTAGTGATCATAGGTGTTTGATAAAGGAAAAATCATGATTCTGATAAGATTAATATCATTATTAAATTTATTTATCTGAAGTAAAATGTACCGTTGTTTAAGGTTACTTCATATCAGTGTGCTATGTAGTAGTGATAATATAATTTGTTAATTAACAATGCTGTAGCACTAAATATATAATTTTCACATTCTCAACAGCAAATAAATATTGATTATCTTTTATTTTTATAGTTTGAATAATTACCAGTAACTAGCATTAGAAATTTCCAATTTGAAACAGACCAGAATACTTTAAAACATATTCCTGAGCAATAAAAGTCGACTGTGTAAAGGTAACATAATTTACTATTGATCACACAGTGAAATGCAAGATTCCTTCAGAGAAGGACCAATCTGACCCATGAAGATGCTTTCCAGTATACAGACTCACACAAAGGAATTGTAAAATTGATAAAATTGCAATTCTGATGCATGATTGCAGCATAAATTGATGCCAACTAACCATTGAATCAGCATTGATTCTCAGCTAAACACATAAATGTAGATCAGTGACACATCCAGGTTAAGTATTTTTAAAAGTCAACTATATGCAGTACCACATGTTTTACTTTACCTTGACCTGAGCCCAACTCACTTAATACACTATCAGTAAATCATGTGCAATACATCATCCTTTACCTTGACCTGACTCCAACTCACACAATACACTATCAGTAAATCATGTGCAATACATCATCCTATACCTTGACCTAACTCCAACTCACACAATACACTATCAGTAAATCAAGTGCAATACATCACCCTTTACCTTGACCTAACTCCAACTCACACAATACACTATCAGTAAATCATGTGCAATACATCATCTTTTACCTTGACCTAACTCCAACTCACACAATACACTATCAGTAAATCATGTGCAATACATCATCCTTTACCTTGACCTAACTCCAACTCACACAATACACTATCAGTAAATCAAGTGCAATACATCATCCTTTACCTTGACCTAACTCCAACTCACACAATACACTATCAGTAAATCATGTGCAATACATCATCTTTTACCTTGACCTAACTCCAACTCACACAATACACTATCAGTAAATCATGTGCAATACATCATCCTTTACCTTGACCTAACTCCAACTCACACAATATACTATCAGTAAATCATGTGCAATACATCACCCTTTACCTTGACCTAACTCCAACTCACACAATACACTATCAGTAAATCATGTGCAATACATCATCCTTTACCTTGACCTAACTCCAACTCACACAATACACTATCAGTAAATCATGTGCAATACATCACCCTTTACTTTGACCTGACTCCAACTCACACAGTACACTATCAGTAAGTCGTGTGCAATACATCATCTTTTACCTTGACCTGAGCCCAACTCACATAATACACTATCAGTAAGTTGTGTGCAATACATCATCTTTTACCTTGACCTGAGCCCAACACACATAGTACCTAGCAATACATGCAAAACACTCCAAATCACACAATACACTATCAGTAAATCTTGTGCAATACATCACCCTTTACTTTGACCTGACTCCAGCTCACACAGTACACTAGCAATAAATCACATGCAATACATTTTTCTTTACCCTGACCCAGCACAAACTCACAGTACACTATCAAATAATCTCATGCAATGCATCATCCTTTACCTTGACCTTACTGCAACTCACACACAGTACAATTTCTGGCACTGACTATATCTTTAACTTGTGTGATTGGCCTCACAACTGTCCATCAAATCACATGTTTGCAAGATCCGCAACTATTTTCCTAGGAAAACCTCTGAATAGGAACTCTGCACTCAAAATTCTGGCTGGTTATGCATGTCTTGTGATTCCCTTGAAATGCATTATGATCATTAAGGATCACAGATTCAAAAGGTTTCAGTTAATACTTCTCATTCTTACACTCATATGATGTAACTTGCATGTTTTCAAATATTGTGTCAGAACTGTAGGCAAAATATTGACTTTGGAGTCTCTCTTCCCCTTTTATGTTTGGGATAGAATTTTATCTTCACAACAATTTGATTTAATTTTATTGTTTTGGTGTTGTTCAGAATGACTCAAGCTAGATATCAGGTAATTACAAAAGCTCACAATCTGTGCATCATTTCACACAATGTAAAGGCATAAAATTAAATTGTGGTCCAGGTTATTACAAGACAATTGACACTCTTGCTGAATTTGGACCTGAAATGGAGACAGCATATATAGATTAAATAGATCCTCATTATTATTATGATGTAAACATCAATTAACCAATGTTGTTTCTATTTTTGTTGGTTTTAATGGTGCTTTTAATATGCTGTTTGGCTGTACAATCCTAAGGAAATGGGAGCAATGTGTTTTTCTCTAGGATACACTGAGGCAGTTGAAATAAGTAAGCCTGGTCAGGTATTGAACATGTGACCTTTGGATTATGAGTCCAACACTCGGCTTCCCCATTAAACTCAACAGATCTTGACCAGTATATTAGGATGGTCATAAGTGGTCTTAAATACTTTAAACCAGGTCACATTCATTACTGAAGTATTGTAAATATTTATTCAAAACCTTGTATTGAATATTTATAGAGAATAATTGTAGCCAGACTTGTGCATGCACTTTTGCCATCTGTGAGATGTGGGATTAAATTAGTTGTAATGACCCACACAAATGAGATCCACAAAATGTCAGTGTGTTTTGCCATGTTAATATATTGAAAAGTACATGATGGAGTTTCATGTATAATTCATCTCTTTACAGATATCAATTTTGATGGTGTAGCTGTAGAAACTGCAGACCAAGGTACATATCTCTCTCCTTACTTATTGTTTTTTTTTTGCAATTTTGTGCTCAAGATCCTTTTGTGTTAGACAACTGTTGCTAGTTAGTTCTCCATGTTGTGTCCTACCTTTTTTTTTTTACCTTTTTCCAGGTGAACAAACACATTTAGAGATATAATTTTGGTCTTTGCTGATATTATATAAAACATCCCCCAATTTATAATTACCAGAGCTAGATTAGTGCCTGATTGTTATTGTTGTTCTGGGGCTTAACAACATTTTTCAGCACATAATAGGCTATGCATGGTGGTCAGTATTAATGATGGAGGAAGAAACTGGAAATTTCACAGAAAGAACCACCAACCCATGAGAAGCTACTGGCAAGCTTTCTCACATATCCACATTCGCAGAATCTTAGATTTGAACCCATGCAGACAGAGGTGAGATCGCAGTGATCCATAACAGAGAGCACTTTAGACCACTTGGACACTCAGGGCCCCCAGGTTAGTACCCGTGAGGACATGGAAAGCAGTTTTCAGATATGAATGTCATAAGAGTTTCCTTTGTGTTCTTTTATTATCAATGAAATGAGGCTTTGGTCCATTATATTAAGGGAAATAAATGATGGATTGTATTTACAGGTGTAGGAAAACTGTTTTTAGAAGAAAGCATAAAACAGTGTTATTGGACTAGTCATATGAAATTTTCCATTTGGACAAAAGGTGGATTTCAGATGGGTTTTTTAACCACTTTCCACCTGAAATATAACTGCTCATATTATGGGAGCTTAGGTGAATTTCAAGTGAAATTGAGGCTGATTCAGGGTGGAATTTTAGGTGAAACATGCAAATTAGTTTTTTCTACGATTCTGCTTAAATACAAAATATTGTCAAAGATTTCTGCCTGAAATAAATATTCACCTGAAATCTGGTAAGAAATTTTCCAGGCGGACTTAAGGTGGATTTCAGACATTTTTTAAAAGTGTTTTGTGCCTAAATCATAAACTTAAAGAAGCTTAACCAAATTTCAAGCAGACTTTAGGTGGATTTCTGGTGGCTTTTTGGGTGAAATAAGTGTAAGATTTCCACCTGAAATTAAAATCCCCCTGAAAAAGTCTTGCCTGAATTTCCGCCTAAAATAAAAATCTGCTTAAGGTTTCCATCTAAGAAAAAGGCTACCTAAAATGTCCACATATATATCATCCAATAAAAATAACTATTAAACAGCAAAACGATTATTAGGAATCAATGAAAATACTCAAAAAAAATGTAAAATGGATCATATATTTTTTTGACAGACATTATCATATAAGATTTAGTTTTTTCTTGTCTTTATTTTCTTTCTTGCATACAAAACTTGTTCCGTGATGGCATAATTCTTTCATTGAAATTTTGTTAAGATTCCACAAAACTTTTGGCCAAAACTTCCACTGAAATTCTGGCGAGATTTCTCTAAAAATTCTTTGAAAGTGTGGTGAGAGTTTAGTAAAACACTGTTAAGATTTCACTAAAGTTAAATTGACCATTATATAATATTTTATTGAAATTTCAGTAATTTTTCACAGATATTTTAAAAGGTTCCAGATAAACAATGGATATGAATAAAATAGGACTTTATTAACCATAGTAATATTTCACTGTACATGAAACAAAATTATACAGCTGTTATAATTATATGACATCAAAGAGATATGAGAGTTGTACTTCAGACTTTTGAATGTACAAATTATGATGCTGTTGTGGTTGCTTGAATGAGTCCTTGTTCCAAAAACAGCCTTAACAATTTTTGTCATGATATAATTACTTTAATTTTACACTGAATTCTAACACAACTAGAATATTTAGATGACATGGACAATAACACAACTAATGCAATTAAAGGATGTTTCTAGTTGTGGGTCAAGAAAACTCTGCACAGATAAGACTATCTTTGATAGACATGGGTATCTAGCAACAATATCAACAATTCCCCACAGGTGATCTATACTGTGTCCTCCTTAAATTCTGGAAGTGAATCAGTATGGAGTTATATAACTTTGAGATCATCCAGGTTCAGTTCCTTGTCATTTTTAGTATTGTAGCCACTATTGTAAAGCTGTTAATTGTAGTTAAAACCTTTATGGCACAAATTGCAAAATGCTAGTCCTAGTGTTCAGTTTTCATACAGATTGACCACTGTGGTTCTCATCAACATCATATTCAATCTGTTCTTATTGCCACACATTTTTCAAATGATTATTAAAACTTGTACCTTGCTCAAAAATTTGAAACAACCTGTTTGGCAAGCAGTCTCAACCCATCAGATTCTGTTATGCGAAGATTCATTTGGCAAGAACAAACTTTTGACCAGTCAGAATGTTCTTTACACTAATCATCTGTTAAATAATATACAGAACAAATACTTTTTCAAAGGATCATTGTAGAATGGGACCAGCATTTATAAAATAATTAATAAAAATAAAAACAATTTTAGAGACAATATAATAAAGAGTTCCATATTGAGCTAAATCAGATTCAAGTCCATCAAAAAAGCAAAATTCTACTTTAAAACAGAAAACAATCTTGTTAAATCCAATTCCAGTTAAACAAAAACAGCAATGATGGCAATAACAGAAAAAGATAACTAACAAGGAAAGATGTGGAAAGAAGTTATTGTTTCCAAAATGAACAATAAAATTACAGCTATCAGAAACAGGAAATATAAATTTTGATGAAAACCAATGAAATTGTACATAAAACCAAAAATAAAATATATTAAAATAGAATAAAGTTTTATTGAAATGTCAGTTATATTACAATTACAAAATATCACAATATTTTCAGAAATGTTGGCAAAATCTCAGTGAAATTTCATTGAAATTTGGTTAAATACCATAATTTTGGTGACAAAAGGACATTTAAGTGAATTTCACTGAATTTTGACTGATTTCACTTAAATTTCAGTCACATTTTACTAGGGTGTGAATTTTATAGAGCTCTTTTAACTGGAAGCAAAAAATCTTATTTCTCAGAGTAAATATCTGATCAAATTGAAAATATTCCTTTTACCAAAGATTCATCAATTCTTGTAGTTCTTTTAATAAAGTTCAAAATTATGCCTAACATTTCAACTAAAATCAGTCTCAAGTCCAAAATCCAACATATTGTATACAAATGAACTAAAAGATCAAAATATTTCTGTCTCACAGTGATCCTTCAGGTGGTAAAAAAGAAATAGTGTGCTTTTAGATGGATTCAGTCTATCACCATAGCAGTATTCCCAGTTTGCCTCGTACTCTGTATGAAATTTGGGGTTTTAAAGCAGAATTCAACCTGATTCTACCTAAAATTCAGGCAGAACCTGCTTAAAATTTTCATATGGGTAAGAATATTTTATTTCTTTACAAAACATATTTTCTGAATATAGTAGTAAATCCACTTTTGGGTATTCATAGAGTAAACCTGCTGTTGGACCCCTCTGCTTAATAAATTACAATCAAGTGTGCAGCAACTGGAGGCTACTCCAATGCATTGGGTCAGTATCATTGGGCACCTTCACAGATCTTGTTATCATGCTCAACTTGTCAGTGACAGGTTGTATTTTTGCATCCACATAGGGATGAAAAGTTAAATATTGTTTCTCTTACATTATCCCTCTTTACATGTTTTACACTTTTCTTTGACTTGGCAGGTCATCACAAGCTCGTGATCATAACATTGCATTGCAGAAAGAAATGGGTAACTGGGTGCATTGTTTTCATTAAAAGGGAATTCTCATATTTTTTATTTTGTGAATCCAGTTGTTTTGAATGACAAATGTTATTCATATAGCAGGTGCAGTGAACCAGCCAGCAGAATTTCAGGCAAATCATCAACCAGGAGATGGAACCGAAGAGGGTGCTGTAGGTGGTGCTCTAAATCAACCTGCAGATGGAACCGAAGATGGTACCATAGGTGGTGCTGCAGCTTCAGCATCTCCTTCTGAGGCTGAAAGGCATGTTCAGTACCAGATTGAAGCCAGATCCAGTAAGCAAAAGACATAAAAGTTAAACAGAAGACTATGAATCACTGACATATAATATATATTTAAAATTTCAGTGATTTCAGTACTAAGGCTTGTTGTTGTTGTTGCTGCTGCAAGCTAATGTTGTACTCTATGTTCCTCTTGGTGTTGTCATTGTAACAGAATTGAAACCGAGTGGGATTTCTCTTTTTGGACTAAATGAATAACAACAATACAAGGCGATGAATGATTGAATTTTTAAAATGCGTTGTTAGATATATATAGATATGGATATAAAACAAATGCAAGACTCTTACACTACTATCATATGACTAATACAATTTGTTCTACATACACTCATGAAATGAAAACGAAAATTTGATCTAACCTAACAAATGTATAACCTCATATGAATAAATGGAAAGTAAGAAAAATGAAATATGAGATCAACTTAATCTTGTATAAGTATTTAACTGAGATTCACAAAATCTCTTGAAAGAAAATAAGCAATACTCAGTGTTATTTCTGACACTTTGACCACTTCCTGCATTCAACGCAAATGAATGAACACAAACATACGTCCCTCAACTGGAATCCACTTCCTAAACTGACTACAGTTTATAAACTCAAATCTGTGGTCGACTCTCATTAGACACCGAATCTCCTGCTAGGCTTTGACAGTTCCACTGAGGCTTCGTTAGCCTACTAATGTCCAATGATATCCGATAATGTTCATTAAGCTTTTTTAATGTCCGCTACCCATTGGGCTACAACAATTGGATCTAACAGACTCCAATGGCTCCCATAATTCACAATAGATTACCACAATCAAAATAAACTCCCATGGTCTACTAATGTAAAATAATATCCGATAATGTTCATTAAGCTTTCTTAATGTCCACTACCCATTGGGCTACAACAATTGGATCCAACAGACTCCAATGGCTCCCATAATTCACAATAGATTACCACAATCAAAATAAACTCCCATGGTCTACTAATGTCCAATGATATCCGATAATGTTCATTAAGCTTTCTTAATGTCCACTACCCATTGGGCTACAACAATTGGATCCAACAGACTCCAATGGCTCCCATAATTCACAATAAATTACCACAATCACAATCAACTCCCGTGGTCTACTAATGTCCAATGATATCCGATAATGTTCATTAAGCTTTCTTAATGTCCACTACCCATTGGGCTACAACAATTGGATCCAACAGACTCCAATGGCTCCCATAATTCACAATAAATTACCACAATCACAATAAACTCCCGTGGTCTATAATGATATCAAACTGTCTACAATGGTATCCAACCGGTTTCAATAGTATCAAACAGTCTACTATAGTACCCAACGGCTACTATAGCATCCGATGGGATCACTCGAATCCAAAAAGAAAATAAAAGCTACAATAAAACAAAACTATTTGTTATTAAAATGGTAATAAGAACAAATGCTGAAAACTAAACATCACCCGACAGGACACAAAACCGAGAAATTGTTTCACAAATCAAATAAGACGAAATTTTGACACTTACCCCTATGGCCTGAGATGATGATAGATAGTTCGCCTACCACTGACGAAATCCAAATGACTTGTGTCTAAGTTTGCAATGTGTCAAGCTTAAGACCATAGGAATGATTGATAGTCATAGCCAAATGTCCACATAATCCATGCTTTTCAATTGCTCTCCACCTGCATGTAATTTCTTATCACTTTACCCGGTGGCCAGTGATTAAAAAACCAAGTTATTTTTATCCTTATTCTGTGACAGTCATAAAACAAAAGTTTATGTCACTACATTTGAAGAATTGAAATGTCTTAATAAGATTGACAAGATTTCAGTCCAACAATCCATCCACTCGCTTTTTTCAGTTAGGTCAAATAAAGGTTTGGATGCTGATTTATAGGACTATTTTGTTTCTACTTCATTACTTTAAATCTGTTTGAGATTAGGGGATCAAACTTTGTATCTTTGCACTTCATCAAACTTTACATACAAACATTGTCAAAAATAAGTATAGCTACACTGGTGTTCCTATCTTGGGTGTTATATTCATGGTTTAAAGAAAGTATCACATACTTCATTGGTATTCCTGTCTTTGGTGTTAAGATCATAGTTCAGTATTTTACCTATTCATCACACTTTCCCCCTACTGTATAATTTGAAAGAAATTTGAGATTAAGGGATGAAACTTTGATACTTAGACCTAATAACTGAAATGTGTGTCATGCACCACATCAGTGGTTCTATCTTCAGGTTGATAGTCATAGTTCAGCATTGTATTCTGTCCATCACAATTTCCCTGTTAAAGATTAAAGGATAAACCTTGGTATACTTACAAATCATCACTAAAACATGTGTTATGTACCACATTTTGGGGTTCTATCTGTCACTTCATGGTCGTGATTCCATATTGAATGTTTCCAAAACAATTTTCCTTCCACACATAAGTTCAGAGCTGTTTAAGAATGATGTATGAAATATGGTATACTTATATATCATTGCTAGAAGGTGTGTCACACATCCAGTTGGGGGTCCTATCTTCAGGGATCAGGTCATTATTTAGTATTTTGTTTCTCATTACATTTCACTATACACTATAGAACTCTAAATCCTTTTAAGAGTAATGGATGCAAATTAGTGTATTTTGCATCATCATCATGTGTGTGCATACCACTGTGGGGTTCTTATCTTCACAATCTTTCATATCTTCTTTATATCTTAAATTCTTATTGAAGTATGGGGATGAACTATGCTGAACTTATGCTTTTCAGTTTGATGGCATTTCATGGTCAGGGCTTTATCTTTTTGGTCAAGGACATTTGTTAGATTTTTAACTAATTTTTTGGAGTTTGCTTCTAAAGATTTCTAGAATAGGAAAAATAAACCTGGTTTAAAATGTGACCTATTTCAATCACTAGTATCACTTTTAATGTCTACTGAAGTAGGGAAATGAAAGATGGCTTAAAACCTAATTCATAATCTAGATGACCTTCTGAGATAGGGGAATCAAAATGTGACCTAATTCATACACTAGATGCAATTTGAATACATGCCATATTGTTTGCAAAGAGATAATTAAATTATCAGCATTCATCTTCTCTTTTTAAGTTCAAATTTTGACAAATCTGCAGAAATAAAAAGAAACAAAAGGTTAACCAAGCATGATCTCCTGCATGAATTTTCCTTGTTTGAGTCAGTTGCTCTGGATATTTTGCTGTTCAATCTTAAACTATGCATTATCAAAACCTGCTTAGAGACTGATTTAAAGAATTTATTAGCTTTATTAAAACATACTGAAAGACGGATTTGAAGAATGTATTTGCCTAATTAAAACATGCCAAGATACTGATCAATAAAAAATATTAGCATAATTTAAATGTGCTTAGAGACTGATCTAAAGAATTTATTAGCCTAATTGAAACATGCCAAGAGAGTGATCAATAAAATTATTATCCTAATAAAAACAAGAGACTGATCAATAAAAAATATTAGCCTAATTAAACATGCTAAAAGACTGATCAATAAAAATTATTAGCCTAATTAAAACATGCCAAGATACTGATTAATAAAAATTATTAGCATAATTTAAATTTGCTTAGAGACCGATCAATACAATTATTAGCCTAATTAAACATGCCAAGAGACTGATCAATAAAAAATATTAGCCTAATTATAACATGCCACAAGACTGATCAATAAAAATTAATAGCCTAATTAAAACATGCCAAAAGACTGAATAATAAAAATCATTAGCCTAATTAAAATATGCCAAGAGACTGAATAATAAAAGTCATTAGCCTAATTAAAATATGCCAAGAGACTGAATAATAAAAATCATTAGCCTAATTAAAATATGCCAAGAGACTGAATAATAAAAATCATTAGCCTAATTAAAACATGCCAAGAGACTGAATAATAAAAATCATTAGCCTAATTAAAATATGCCAAGTGACTGATCAGTAAAAAATTATTAGCCAAATTAAAATGTACTGAGAGACTGATCAATAAAAATTATTGGCTTAATTAAAACATGCCACAAGACTGATCAATAAAAATCATTAGCCTAATTAAAATGCTGAGAGACTGATGCAAAAACTTCATGCCATATATATTATGGTAGATAAATTCATTGGCTCAGATTTATTTGTCTAATTAAAATGTCTGATGCATTTTATAAAATAAAGAAGATCCCATATAATTGGATACTGTCATTTAATTTTTCCTTCATATATACATTAAATTTCATTGCAGCGATTCCTATCTTCTACAGTCAGATTTTCCTCTCCAATTATTGCCATTATGAAAATAACATCTAGAAACATTACTGCAACAATTTAAAAAACAAATGCAAATGTGTATCACAATAACTGTGTGCAGTTCCATGGTGCACAAGATTATGAATTTTGTTGAAATAAGACACAGTGACAAAATTCAATGCAATGATTTGCTTATAGTTTTTTTATTCAATGATGTAAGACTTTTAAAAATGTCTTATTAAGATTATATCTCACAAAATTGTGTGTGAAATCTCAAGAACTTAAAGAGATTAAATCATTGTCATTTTATAAGGCTCCTAACCAGGGAAGCCACCTCAGTTATAAAGCTATCTTGCTTGTCTCCTTCATTTGAGGCCACCTCTTTAATAAGATAATGTCTTCTTCTGCTAAAGGAGTGGTCTCATAATAAAATGGGGACCACTGTATTTAATTCTAAAAGCAATATTTTACCTTTTGTAGATCTAAATAGTCTACATTCCATGCTGAAACACCCACCACAGAGGCTGAGGGTTCAAAGGAGTCAAATAGTGACAGATGTACTGAGTCTGTTTGAGGATTCTTCCACTGGAACACATCGAATTTACACCAGCTTTATTGGTAAGTCTCAATTCACAAATATTCCATGGATGTATGCTTTAATGGTAAGTCTCAATTCCCAAATATTCCATAGATGTATGCTTTATTGGTAAGTCTCAATTCACAAATAATCCATGGATGTATGCTTTATTGGTAAGAATCAATTCACAAATATTCCATAGATGTATGCTTTATTGGTAAGTCTCAAATCACAAATATTCCATAGATGTATGCTTTATTGGTGAGTCTCAATTCACAAATATTCCATGGATGTATGCTTTATTGGTAAGTCTCAAATCACAAATATTCCATGGATGTATGCTTTATTGGTAAGTCTCAATTCACAAATATTCCATGGATGTATGCTTTATTGGTAAGTCTCAATTCACAAATAGTCCATGGATGTATGCTTTATTGGTAAGTCTCAAATCACAAATATTCCATGGATGTATGCTTTATTGGTAAGTCTCAATTCACAAATATTCCATGGATGTATGCTTTATTGGTAAGTCTCAATTCACAAATATTCCATAGATGTATGCTTTATTGGTAAGTCTCAAATCACAAATATTCCATGGATGTATGCTTTATTGGTAAGTCTCAATTCACAAATATTCCATGGATGTATGCTTTATTGGTAAGTCTCAGTTCACAAATATTCCATGGATGTATGCTTTATTGGTAAGTCTCAATTCACAAATATTCCATAGATGTATGCTTTTTTGGTAAGTCTCAATTCACAAATATTCCATGGATGTATGTTTTATTGGTAAGTCTCAATTCACAAATATTCCATGGATGTATGCTTTATTGGTAAGTCTCAATTCACAAATATTCCATGGATGTATGCTTTATTGGTAAGTCTCAATTCACAAATAATCCATGGATGTATGCTTTATTGGTAAGAATCAATACACAAATATTCCATGGATGTATGCTTTATTGGTAAGTCTCAATTCACAAATATTCCATGGATGTATGCTTTATTGGTAAGTCTCAATTCACAAATATTCCATAGATGTATGCTTTATTGGTAAGTCTCAAATCACAAATATTCCATAGATGTATGCTTTATTGGTAAGTCTCAATTCACAAATATTCCATGGATGTATGCTTTATTGGTAAGTCTCAAATCACAAATATTCCATGGATGTATGCTTTATTGGTAAGTCTCAATTCACAAATATTCCATGGATGTATGCTTTATTGGTAAGTCTCAATTCACAAATATTCCATAGATGTATGCTTTATTGGTAAGTCTCAATTCACAAATATTCCATAGATGTATGCTTTATTGGTAAGTCTCAATTCACAAATATTCCATGGATGTATGTTTTATTGGTAAGTCTCAATTCACAAATATTCCATGGATGTATGCTTTATTGGTAAGTCTCAATTCACAAATATTCCATGGATGTATGCTTTTTTAGATGTGATTGCTTTATTTCAGCACAAGGTGTATAATTAAAGTAGAATAGCATAATCACTCCTAACAATAAGGGAGGTTCAGATAAATTTATTGATAAAACATCTATCACAGTATGTTTTAAAATCAATATTCACAGGTCCATGTTGTTAGTATTGGCATAACAAAGCTTTTGTAAAAGGGTGGCTAATAATACCTAGTAATTATAGTATTGGAAATGTTTGGATACTCATCATTGTTTATTTAACACTGTCTCCAGGGGTATTTTTGCTAATATCTTAGGAGGACTTACAATTTACAATTTTTATATAGATGGATATATAGCTCTGAGCACCCAGTCAGCAATGTTTAGGTGGATAATATACCAAAAATTGTTATGTGAGGAATAACAATTTAATAACAGACCTAAATATTCAAACAACACAAGTAAATTTCCACAATTTCTCCACTCAGTTGACCTATTTAATCTGCCAATTTCATCATTTTCTGTGCAATGTGAGAATGTTTCTCTCTGTCTCTGCTACATTACTCATCTGTATTATTTCCTTTTTCTTGACTGCTACTCCAATACCCCTCCATCCTTCGATTATGTCCTTCACCCTTCTACTTACTTCCATTCTCCTCTCTGCCTTCAAACTTTGATCTCCATTATTTTATCCAGTCCAGTGACCACTATAACAATTGGTCCCTACTTTGTCACCTTTGGGTGGTGCTTGGTCCAACCTGAACAACTCCAAACAGTGCTTAATAAGGAACATATAGTCTAGTGTCTCTTTCATCCTAAGCAGTCTCATGCCCTCAAACAACTTTTCATCAGCATGCTGACAATTAAAATCATTAGGTTACACATACACTCACATCAAAATATTCTATACATACTTTTATGATAAATAAGGGTAATAATACAACTTGCTATAATATTAATGACTCCTGATACATACATCAACAACTTCTGTGACATAGTACAAAGTAAGTACAAACATCACAGCAATCAGACCCATTCCTTACCTTACAAATCTTACAAGGTACACACAGTGTTACAATGCAAATATGCAGATATTTCACAATATGTTCACTATGTTAAAATGCCTAACTTGATATAGTTCACAATTATGTATTCAAATTCAAAATTAAAACATAAGTCCTAACATAACTCATTAATAAATGCCAATAATAATTCAGTATGATGCACACATCAGCAAATTACACAATTTTGTCTCAGGCTAAGATTCTATAATTAAGTCTTGTATACTACTAATTTCTCTACAGAATGTTATGATAGGTAAATAACTCAAATATGTAGGGAAGATTAACTCTAATAAAGGTACCTTCTGCATGCCAACATAATTCTAGTAATAAATTTCAACATACTACATATAAACTTAAATTCTCAGTTGGTAATGTTCAATAAATTTTGGAGAAGCATTCTTACCTTTAAGAAGCTTTTCAAGTCTTAATTCCCGCTCTTGTGAATGACTAGCATTTTAGAGTATGCCTATTAGAATTCACTCCCTAACTTACTAGACCTTTGGTCAACATCCTGGCAAGTTACGATGTGCTCATAAAAAAAAACTGGTAGAATAAGGGTCTGCTTTGGACAGGTGCCGTGCTTTGATACTGGGGTCTTTGTGAACTGTAGTCTGCATAGTTTCTCATATGCATGTCGTATTTCTTTCTCCTATGGCTAAGCTATGTCTTTGGTGTGAATAAACAATCTCTTCTGGTTTTACCAGTTACTTGATTCATCTCTTTGAAGATAGTTGCCCCTTTGTTCCTCTAGTTGATTTAAGCTGTAATCTTGTGCAACAAAGGTCAGTCGCCAAAGTCATGGTAGCATTCTCTACCCCAGATAAGTTTTATATGAGGGCTGTCTTCCCTATGTGAGAGCTTGTAAAACACAATAACCCATTGCAGTACAAGTGCATCTGCACATTCCTACCATATTGCAATGCAAATTTTGATGCCTCTATGACATTTCTGTGGAGGCAAATTTGGTCACCCACATTACACATACCCCAATGTAAACAACTGGCATTTATATATTCAGTTCATGGCATATTTGATGGGTCTATTCCCTCTAGTAAAACGAGTTTTCTGGAAGTATCCATGACATCATAGAAAAATGACTGATGTATTAGATAAAGCTGAAATGTAAATGGCAGCTGATGTCTATGCACAGAATCCAAGTAGTCAGATTACTCAAGATTTTCAGACCTCATCAATAGATATGGAAAACTAATTACTGAATCAAGAAATAAAATAGGTCCAAAATATCTTGGGTAGTCAGAGACAGTGGTTGCTGATCTTGAACCTCAGAGACACTTGTATGTTTGAGTAGACTTGAGGATATATTTTATAATTGAGAATTTTATTCCAATGTGTGAGAGAGAAATTTGATTTCCCCCACAATCATGATAACTTTACCAAAGTGGTGGCTTCACCTCCGGGATTACTTAGTATCCAGTTAGGAACCAAATCTGTTCTTTGGTAAAATTTATATTTACTGGTATACTGCATTCATTTTGTGCGTTGTCATGATGTGATGTGATGTGATTATGATTTTTAACATAGCTCTAACAATTTTTCAGTCATATTGCTATGATGTCTGCAGTGTGGCAGTTTATAGTGATGTCTAGCACTGGGGCATCATGCCGCAGACATGTAGCATAATGTCCCACCCAGTCACATTATCCTGACACAAGGCCGTCAGCCCTAACACTAACCTCTTAATGCTGAGCATTAGGTGAGGTAGCTATTAGTACTATTTTTGTAAGTCTTTGGTATGACTTGACCGGGGATTGAACCCATGACCTCCTGCATCCAAGGCTGACGATCTAACCACTAGGCCACCAGAGTGGTCTATGTCTTTCTCTATCACTCTCACTCTCATACATTTTTTCTTTCCCTGTATGAACTTGAAGAACAAAGCAAAAATAAAATGTGCCTTTTTATGGGTTTATTGTAATAATGAAGGGTTCTCAGTCACAAGATGCCTAAAAGCAAACTCTGAAGTCCAAAAAATAGATTTCACATGTTCCTTTACCTTATATCTCTCTCCACTCCACTGTAAGTCAGTACATGTATCTTGCCACACTGCAAAGTGAGTTAGCAATTAGAACAAAAAGACATTAGTGGACAGTATCATAATACAGCTGGTTGACATGCTTCCAGTTGACAGTATCCTAATACAGTTAGTGGACATATCTCCAGTTGACAGTTTCCTAATACATTTAGTGGATATGTCTCCAGTTGACAGTATCCTAATACAGTTAGTGGACATGTCTCCAATTGACAGGATCCTAATAAATTTAGTGGACATGTCTCCAGTTGACAGTATCCTAATACAGTTAGTGGACATGTCTCCAGTTGACAGTATCCTAATACAATTAGCGAACATGTCTCCAGTTGACAGTATCCTAATACAGTTAGTGGACATGTCTCCAGTTGACAGGATCTTAATATATTTAGTGGACATGTCTCCAGTTGACAGTATCCTAATACAGTTAGTGGACATGTCTCCAGTTGACAGTATCCTAATACAGTTAGCAGACATGTCTCCAATTGACAGGATCCTAATACAGTGGACTGACATGCCTTCAGTTCACATTATCCTAATACAGCTGGCTGCCATGCCTCAAGTTGACAGTAATTCCCAATACAGCTGACATGCCTTCAGTTGACATTATCCTAATACAGTTTGCTATGAAAAATTGCACATTGATAAATGCATATTTAAAACAATCATATTTAATATTTAATACTGACTGTTTCATTATAGAGAATAAAATAATAAACATCTAGCCTACTTGAAAAGAGGTCAGATGTCAGTGATCTGTAAAGTTGAGCACTTTGGACACATACAATATGGAGTCTCATCCTTAGAAACAGTTTAGAATTTTGTTTTTATTTCTATATGTGGAGCAGGTCCTTCTTCAGATATTTAGGTCATTAGTAAGATTTAAACTCGACCAATGCTTAGTTGTTTATGGATGATATGTAAATCATACCTGAAGATGTTTCATCCAGTACATGATCAAGGGCTTGGGATTTATTTGGGTGTATTTAGAACTTTTCTTTCAGAACGCTTCTATATACAGACCTTTGCTTTACATCAAAAATGAACAATACTGTCTCTTCAGTGTACTCCAAAACGTGTTGCCTATTTTATATAATCCCACATATGATATAGTATTTAGGCCCAAATACCAAGCCATGTAATTCCACATATGATGTAGTACAGAGACAAAAAAATCCACACAGCCTTGCAGTCTGTGTAAGCCACATGTGATCTCAAACAGTATTCAACAACTCACCATCTCCTTTTGTGGAGTAAAGTCAATGAAATAAATGCAATCTGTTGTAACCATATGTGCTGATATACCGACAGTTTAAAAGAGGAGGCTGATTAAAGCTACCAGTGTATCAAACTATGGCACATCCTGAACTGATGGCTAAATAAAGCTTACATTAATACTTCTCATTAGAAACAATTTTCATAATCATTAGAGATTCTATTTTAATACTGAGAGCCCTGTAAAACCAAAAATTTGACACTATATTATTACCCTGGATGTTATAAAAATATGCTAGAAATTTGACACCTTGTTATTACCCTGGATGTCATAAAAAGTATGCTATAAATTTGACACCATGTTATTACCCTGGATGTTATAAATTAATGTACAGGATAGCCAATAATAGTGCTCCGGAATATTTACAATCACTATTCAAGTATAGACTACTTGGAAATACTCCCCACCTGCGATCAATGTCTACCAAACATTACAAAATTTCCAAACCAAATAAGGAATTATTTAACAAAAGTTTCCAATACTCTGGAACTTTGCTCAGGAATAGTATTCCAGTTGAGATAGGAAAGGCCAACTCTATTTCCTTTTTCCAAATCCAGTATATACAGTGGCTTCAGGGATGCAGCAAAAATAAGTAAATTCCTTTGAATGAGGGCCTAAAGTTATATTAGTTCTTAGCTAATTGATTTACCCTCTTTAAATAGAATAATAAAATTAATAATAATAATAATAATAATAATAATAATAATAATAATAATAATAATAATAATAATAGGCTATAATTTTGACACCTTGTTATTACCCTAGATGTTATAAAAATATGCTATAAATTTGTCATCTTGTTATTACCCTGGATGTTATAAAACTATGCTATAAATTGGACACCTTGTTATTACCCTGGATGTCATAAAAATATACCATAAATTTGACACCTTTTTATTACCCTGGATGTCATAAAAATATGCTATAAATTTGTCACCTTGATATTACCCTGGATGTTATAAAAATATGCTATAAATTTGACACCTTGTTATTACCCTGGATGTTATAACAATATGCTATAAGTTTGACACCTTTTTATTACCCTGGAGGTTTTAAAAATTGCTATAAATTTAACACCTTGTTATTACCCTGGATGTTATAAAATTATGCTATAAATTTGACACCTTGTTATTACCCTTGATGTTATAAAAATATGCTATAAATTTGACACCTTGTTATTACCCTGGATCTTATGAAAATATGCTATAAATTTGACACCTTGTTATTACCGTGGATGTCATAAAAATATGCTATAAATTTAATACCTTGTTATTATCCTGGATGTTATAAAAATATGCTATAAATTTGACGTCTTGTTATTACCCTAGATGTTATAACAATATGCTATAAATTTGACACCTTGTTATTACCCTGGATGTTATAAAAAGATGCTATAAATTTGACACCTTGTTATTACCCTGGATGTTATAAAAATATGCTATAAATTTGTCATCTTGTTATTACCCTGGATGTTATAAAAATATGCTATAAATGGGACACCTTGTTATTACCCTGGATGTTATAAAAATATACCATAAATTTTACACCTTGTTATTACCCTGGATGTCATAAAAATATGCTATAAATTTGTCACCTTGATATTACCCTTGATGTTATAAAAATATGCTATAAATTTGACACCTTGTTATTACCCTGGATGTTATAAAAATATGCTATAAGTTTGACACCTTGTTATTACCCTAGTGGTTATAAAAATTGCTATAAATTTAACACCTTGTTATTACCCTGGATGTTATAAAATTATTCTATAAATTTGACACCTTGTTATTACCCTTGATGTTATAAAAATATGCTATAAATTTGACACCTTGTTATTACCCTGGATCTTATGAAAATATTCTTTAAATTTGACACCTTGTTATTACCCTGGATGTCATAAAAATATGCTATAAATTTAATACCTTGTTATTATCCTGGATGTTATAAAAATTTGCTATAAATTTGACATCTTGTTATTATGTTAGATGTTATAACAATATGCTATAAATATGACACCTTGTTATTACCCTGGATGTTATAAAAATATGCTATAAATTTGACACCTTGTTATTACCCTGGATGTTATAAAAATATGCTATAAATTTGATACCTTGTTATTACCCTGGATGTTATGAAAATATGCTAAAAATTTGACACCTTGTTATTACCCTTGATGTTATAAAAATATGCTATAAATTTGACACCTTGTTATTACCCTGGATCTTATGAAAATATTCTATAAATTTGACACCTTGTTATTACCATGGATGTTATAAAAATATGCTATAAATTTTATACCTTGTTATTACCCTGGATGTTATGAAAATATGCTATAAATTTGACACCTTGTTATTACCCTTGATGTTATAAAAATATGCTATAAATTTGACACCTTGTTATTACCCTGGATCTTATGAAAATATTCTATAAATTTGACACCTTGTTATTACCCTGGATGTCATAAAAATAAGCTATAAATTTAATACCTTGTTATTATCCTGGATGTTATAAAAATTTGCTATAAATTTGACATCCTGTTATTATGTTAGATGTTATAACAATATGCTATAAATTTGACACCTTGTTATTACCCTGGATGTTATAAAAATATGCTATAAATTTGACACCTTGTTATTACCCTGGATGTTATGAAAATATGCTATAAATTTGACACCTTGTTATTACCCTTGATGTTATAAAAATATGCTATAAATTTGACACCTTGTTATTACTCTGGATCTTATGAAAATATTCTATAAATTTGACACCTTGTTATTACCCTGGATGTTATAAAAATATGCTATAAATTTGATACCTTGTTATTACCCTGGATGTTATGAAAATATGCTATAAATTTGACACCTTGTTATTACCCTTGATGTTATAAAAATATGCTATAAATTTGACACCTTGTTATTACTCTGGATCTTATGAAAATATTCTATAAATTTGACACCTTGTTATTACCCTGGATGTTATAAAATATGCTATAAATTTGATACCTTGTTATTACCCTGGATGTTATGAAAATATGCTATAAATCTGACACCTTGTTATTACCCTTGATGTTATAAAAATATGCTATAAATTTGACACCTTGTTATTACCCTGGATCTTATGAAAATATTCTATAAATTTGACACCTTGTTATTACCCTAGATGTCATAAAAATATGCTATAAATTTAATACCTTGTTATTATCCTGGATGTTATAAAAATTTGCTATAAATTTGACATCTTGTTATTATGTTAGATGTTATAACAATATGCTATAAATTTGACACCTTGTTATTACCCTGGATGTTATAAAAATATGCTATAAATTTGACACCTTGTTATTACCCTGGATGTTATAAAAATATGCTATAAATTTGATACCTTGTTATTACCCTGGATGTTATGAAAATATGCTATAAATCTGACACCTTGTTATTACCCTGGATGTCATAAAAATATGCTATAAATTTAATACCTTGTTATTATCCTATATGCTATAAAAATATGCTATAGTTAGGATAAAATTACAGCACTCTGAGCATACATGCATTTTAGTCTGTTAAGCACTCTACTTATGATGCTACTGTTTTCTAGTTAATTTTTATGGTTCCAGATGAGGAAGGAGTTGATGGGGGTGGAGTGACTAGGGATATGCTTACAATCTTTTGGAATGAGGTAAAAGAAAGGTATTTCCATGGAAATGAGGCATTTGTGCCCCATCTTCGTCCTGAGAGACTTTCAGAGAAGAAAGACTTTGTCACTTTAGGCAGAATATTTTCTCTTAGCACAGCAACATTGCGATCCATTCCTATCCAGATTTGCAGAAGCACTCTTATGGTCATTATATATGATACATGTGATGTAAATCCAGACACATTACTCGAAGATTTCCTCTTATTTCTTGACTATGAGGATAGAGAACTTCTGACATCCTCTCTGAACAGCTTTGACAACATGGGGGAAGAAGACAAAGACAAACTGCAGGAATTTTTTATGAAATTTGGGATGGGAATCATTCCTAGAGCCAAAACCTTAAGACAACATGTGAACAACCTTGCTCAAAATGAACTCTGCATCAAACCCAAGTTTTTCTGTGAAAACATGCGGAAGGGAATTCCTCGAAAACATATGAAACACTTCTGGAGGCAGATGACATTGGAACACTTGGATCATCTTTATAGAGATTTTTTCATTACTGCAGAAAATGTCTGGCCAAAGATACGATGTGAGACTTGGCCACTACGAAATCCCAATGATATACGTGTATATGGCTATCTCAGGTATCCCCTGTATGCAAGTAAAATTGATCTCATCATTTCTGTCTTGGTCATACAATTTTTGTGCAAAAAATGAACAAATAAAAAGCTGCTTCAAGCATACATTTGCAAGACTTAATACTAAGAATGTTTGTTTGTGGAAAGTATTTTAATGTTATAATTAACAAGAAAATTAGCTAGCAAGGAATTTGTGCTAAGTCACAAAGAAATCAAAACTTGTAAAAAAAACTCACTCCTGCAAGAGGATATCATACAACATTTTACGTATAATGTACATGTATGTTGTAGACAACCAATCACTGAAGTAGTTTTACAGAGAAAATGATAGATTGGCTGAACTCATAAATATGATTTGTTCAAATTTTTAAGGAATACACTTAAGAATACTACAACATTTTAATGTACAATATATGCATATTTTAGAAATTAATTTCAAGAGCACTCTTTACAGTTTTATTTGTTCTTAAAGCTCTTGTTTCTTTATACCATTCCAGAGACCTTATACAAGACCTTGAGGAGGAGACCTTGTTGTCCTTTGTCCAGTTTGTCACTGCAGATAGAAAAATTCCTTCCTCTTTTATCACTGTTGGCTTCAATGATACTCAGGGGATCGCAAGATGTCCAATTGCAAGTACCTGTGCATACAGACTTGATATCCCTGTGTCCTACAGCAGTTTTGAAGAGTTTAAAACAGAGTTTATGATGGTTCTTAATTCTGATGAAGCAAAAACGTTCAACAGACAATAGAATATGTTTTTTAACATGCTAATTTTAATAAAGAGTCATGGAGTTTATTATGTTCCTGTTTCTAAAGATGCATAATCATTGTCTCCTGACTTTAGTCAGCATTTGGCCAGTTTCAGAACTGTTTTCATATGCACAGCTATATGTTATAATATACTTTTAGATCTAGTAATTGTACATGCATGCTGACTAATGAGTATTGATGTACATGTATGCTGAGCACTTTAATGAGTACTGATGTACATGCATGCTGAATACTTTAATGAGTACTGATGTACATGTATGCATGTTATGAGTACTGATAGACATGCCTAACCTAATGAGCATTGTACATATATCAATGTCAACTGACTCTATATTCCACAGAATGCACATATTTCTGTTTAAATTTATACTGTGTGTTTTTCAATATTTTGGTTTTATGTACATTGGTTGTTTGGTTGGTTTAAACAGTGCTTCTAACTGAGTGTTGTCTATATCAATCCAAGGAAGTAGATACAAAGTGTCTTTCCAAAGGACACACTGGCATCCTGCCTGGCTGGCCCTGGCAGGTTCCAAACTTGTAATCCATGAATGATCAGCCAGATGTTCTACCAACTGAGATTTTAATGGTTCCCATATATGTAGCTTTTTTCTGTGTAATGTGAACATTTGGTTTGACATAAGTAACAAATTATTATAACAGATAGTTCTGATAAATATGCTTTCATAACATCAGTGTCTATTTCACCAGTTACATATTTTGCATTATATAAATCGGGAATTTTGACACAGTCAAGAAAAGTTCTTGAATTTTGCAAATATTAATGAAAGTCTCGAAAAACCTGGGAATTTTCCACCACTTGATACTCAAAGCAATCATGTGATTGATTCCTAACTGAACTGATTGTGAGTTAAATTTATTGAGTTTTAACCAGAATATTTGGAGGGTGCGGTATGGATCACTTGGCTGTTTGCAATAAAAATATATCCTGAGTCAATCCAAGCACTCACTTAATTAGATTTATCTAGTAGACTTTTATTTTCAAAGTCAACTTAATATCCATATTTTTCCTTACATGGAAGGTATGAAACCAGTCTAGCATCACAAGAGGCCAACATAGTGATGGCAAAGCAAATGATGCTTACCTGATGGCCTAGAAAACTTTAAACATTGTTAGAACAATACATACATGAAATTATATGAAAATTACTTATTTTCTCAAAAATTGTGATTATTATAATCGCTGTGTCTTTAATCTATTGAAAGACAAGATAAAATGATGGCATTGATGAAATGTGAACTGGTACTTGTGATTTTCATTGCTATTTGCATGATTACACAAATAAAACAACCCACATTTTCAAGTGTTGTAAAGAAAAAGATAAAATATTAAATGAAAGTCATATACTGTTGCAATAAAATACAAAAATGAAAGAACACAAAATTTTCCATATTTATATATATTCCAAGAACAACTTCTGGAGTTTTGTTGTATCCATTTCTTCATCTTCATTGTTTCGATTCTGACCCATCATACTTGCTGTTTGTACATGGACTCTGGTATTTAGGGTCAAAATTTAATTTTAAAAGTTGCTCACAAAGAGGGTCAAAAGAACCTACTTAAAAAGCACATCAAGAACATTAACACAGAATACCTTTTTTATTATGGATTTCCAGATATATATTTTCCATAATATTATTGTTTAAATCTGTGATGTCAGTTTATTGAAAATAGTAGTATATTATGATATGGTTGATATAGCATTGAAAAGCATCAATGTCAAATTTAATTTATTTATGTCTGTAATGTAGCTATTTTGATCAGACATTTTCTGTGTAACAAAATTGTACTGTTATAATTAGTAATTTGAATCACAGATTCACATATTATTTGTTGTTTTTTTAAACTCAGCTCTAATTATTTCTGTGATATGTTGACACAGTTATGATAAATGATACTTTTTTAGCTTTTGTATTATTCAACTTCTATAGTAAAATGGGACACATCTGTTTCATTCTGTCAGTGTATACCAGTACATATATGTGATGAATCCAGTCAACTATAAAATCTTTTCAATATGCCATGATCAAGTCAACTATAAAATCTTTTTAATTATTGTACATATATGTCATGAATCCAGTCAACCATAAAGTCTTTTCAATTCAGTACATACCATATTTTCCTGCATTTTTTCCACAAGTTATACCAGAATTTACAAACCCTGCAATGGGGTTCGGGTTATATAAGGGTGTGGGCATTATCACAAATATTTTTACATGTAATAATATTTCAGTATATTGTTTGAATAACATAACTACATAACTTATATATTGTTATAGTTTTTGTTTTGCTATGGTTGGATATTATGGCTACTATGGTAACTTCACACCAACTTACGGTATCAACATTTTGTGATAAAAACTTAAAATTTTTTATTGATAATGTTTTCATAATCAGTATTCTTTGCTGCCATGAGTTTGGCCTTCAGTTTGATAGTAATAGTCGAGATTGGTCAGTTGTTTTCCCACTGGGCCATGATCCACTGTTACAGGTCAGCTTCAAGATGAGGCCATTTCGCTTTAGGTCCACGACAAGCACATTTTCATGGATTCATCGTCTCCAACGCTCCTTTTTCTTTCCTCCAACCTACGATTACACTTTCATCAATATAAAATTTTCTGCCTGTGGCACTATTGCTATGCACTTAAGCATACATAATGACAGTTAGCTTGAAGTCTGTTGTGTAAGAATTTCATTTCAGCATTTTTTAAATTTAACAGTAAGAAATTATTTAAACTTGAATATACACTGATAAGAATACAAGATTATTTAGAAATGACCAAATTATGTAGCCTGTAGTTGAGGCACAGTTCCTATAGACAGCCTTCATGCACAAACACTGTGTACAGATTGTGAATAGTTAATTGACATCATGCAAACTACATTAAAAATTGACAACTGTGGCATATAGCCTCAGGATTTCATGACATTGCATATCCGGCTCACAGGTACCTGGCTTCAAAATTCAAATCTGTTGGCTGCCATCCGAATATAGTGGAGGCATCGTGATTAACTTGAACTGATTCAGAAGAACAAATATAGACCGGGGCTGACTGACTTGATAGTGTAAATACAAATTTGCATATTGGGCAGGTGAGTGAAAATATAGTAGTTGTAGCATTGTTCGTCATCCATGTGTGAGCATTAATGAATTCAGTCCTTCTAAAAGCAGTAATGGTAGACAATGTGAACATACATAAAAACTTTCATCAATCTATGGTTGCAGGTTATACAAAGGTTCAGGTTTTGCCAACCATTTTTTACACAAAATCCCATAACCCAGTGGCTATATGAGGGTTCGATTATCTGCTTCTGTAGGATATATGCAGGAAAATATGGTATATGTCATGAATCCAGTCAACCATATAATCTTTTTAATTCAGTACATATAGGGCATGAATCCAGCCAACCATAAAATCTTTTTAATTCAGTATATATGTCATTAATCCAGTCAACCATAATGGCACAAATCTTTCAAATTTAGAGTCATATAATCTTCATTATCAAATAAAAGGGAGTTGATTAAGCCTTTGTTTTCAAGAGTATATCCAATGTATTACTGTAGCAATGAATGCCTTATTAATAAGAATCTTTACATATAGTAATTTTCAAAAGCAAAAAACCAAATCGTTCCTTCATGCCATTACAGTAATCATTCAGTCTACAGGTAGTTTTTAAATTCTTGTACTTTTTCAAAAAATTCTTTATATAATTAAGTAAAAAATCCATCTTCAAGTTGACCAACTGAAATTTGATAGATATATTTGCTTCCTATATAAATGGCCTTGTTAGATTCTCGGGCCATTGCAGCATTTATAAAATTGCACTGTGGCATTCTGGAACTTTTTGAACTTGAAACTCTTTTTAACAAAGGCTTTCATATCATTAATATGAAAAGTGCTGAAGGTAGACCAAATAAAATTTTGTGAGCATGCTGTATACACTTAAAGTAGACAAATATAAATTGATTCACATGATGTATTGGCATGAGATACACAATTATAATTCAGCTGAAATGCTATATGGATATCATGTACCCAAACATAATTTGGTTGACATGATGTATGGACTTTGTGTAGACACAATACAATTTGGTTATCTTTCTGTATAGACATCATGTAGACAAAATTAATTTGGTTGACATTTTGTATGGACTTTATGTAAACATAATTTGGTTGACATGTTGTAAGGACATGATGTAGACAAAATAAAATTTGGTTGTCTTTCTGTATGGACATCATGCAGACAAATGCAATTTGGTTGACATGTATGGACTTTATGTAGACATAATTTGGTTGAAATGTTGTATGGATTTGATGTAGACAAAATACAGTTTGGTTGTCTTTCTGTATGGACGTCATGCAAATGTAATTTAGTTGACATGTTGCATGGACTTTATGTAAACATAATTTGGTTGACATGTATGGACTTGATGTAGACAATATACAATTTGGTTGTCTTTCTGTATTGACATCATGTAAATGTAATTTGGTTGACATGTTGTATGGACTTGTAGACATAATTTGGTTGACGTGCTGTATTGCCTTGATGTAGAAATAATTTGGTTGATACATTTGTATGCATATAAATATGATGTTGGTAGCATTCCAAGCCAATACATAAATTTGTAATACAAATTGTTGATACAATCAGTCAGTAAATGTATATTATTATATTTTATTCTGTTAGAAATAATTTGAATTAATTTTAATGTGATATAATAATTTTATAATAGAAATACCTGTGATATACATTTGTCTCTTCATTTAAAACAACATTATTGGAGAATTATTGGAATATTTTATGTAGCAAAAGAGGGTCAAAATATGTTGTGAGATAAATATTTTGTTACAAATTTATATTTTATTCAAGGTTCATTGTAAATAGTGTGTATATTTTGTGAGATTATAAATAATCAAATGAGACTCATGCCATACCCTTTTTGTAAAAAGAGCACAATATATTTCATTGTATTTTATATGGTAGTATTTTATCTTAAACTTGATGATTTTTGTAATTCTCCTTGATAATATTATTTCTACATATTTTTTTTTTTTCCAAGGCAGCTTCTTCACTATGACAGGCACTACTTCATTGCTTTTAATGATATGCAATAGGTGTACATTCTGATTTTACTATATAAGAAATACTTCAGTCTTAGATTGTAAGAGTTTGTATGCAAAAATCACCTTTTATGTTTGGAGTATCACATTGTGTAGGCATTGTATACTAATATGTATTATTTGTCTGTTGTAGATTTTCATATTTGTAAAATTTGAATTATCTTTCTATTATACATTTGTGACATCTTTAGTCATTGAAGTTCTCATTGCACATTAAGTACTATTCAAGACCACTGAGAATAGGTCACAGTGACATTCTTCCATTGTTATGTGTATTGGTGAGGAGTAAGGCTGCAGTGTTTACACCTGTAAAAGGCTTAGTTTAGTTTACTTCCTGTAAACATTTTCACCTGTAAAAGGCTTGGTTTAATTTACTACCTGTAAACATTTAAACCTGTAAAAGGCTTAGTTTAGTTTACTACCTGTAAACATTTAAACCTGTAAAAAAGGCTTAGTTTAGTTTACTACCTGTAAAAATATATGTCTGTTAAAGGCATAATTAATTTACTCCCTGTAAACATTTACACCTGTCAATGGCTTTGTTTAGTTCTCTACCTGTAACATTTCTACCTTATTACACCTGTAAATGGCTGCATGTAAACATTTAGAAAATTGGTAACTATGTAAAGAAATATGCACATAACTATTAGTGAAAAAGGAATTACCCATTCTAATTATACTTCCATATAGTTCCTTATGGGCGCTGTTTAATAGGATTTTTATGTTAGTTTATTTCTTAAAGTGTGGAAGATTTTTGCATCAAATGTGGCATTGATAGGGAAAAATCACTGTTCATAAGAACTGGTTTTTACAGCATTAGACAACTGTGATTTACTGATTTTGCTGACCAAAAAATTCTATAAACTATCTTATTTGCCTTAAAAAGATATTCCTTAACAAAATTTTCATAAGTATCATTTTATTTTAATGAAACATTGTTTTAAATTTATAAGCTACTTAATAGTTTTTTTATCAAGCTAGTTCCTACAAAGCATCTTGTGTCCAGATAGTACTGTAACAAGATAACCGGGTTGATTTTAGACTTATAACAGAACACCTTTGATGGTGATACAAATACAATGCTTATTGATGAAGGACTTATATGAGAAAATAATTATGGTTAATACAAACATTTATAAGATCCAAATATTGGACAAAATTAACACAATCCACATGAACCTAATAATGCAACATAAATGTGAATACAAATAAATGGTTTTACACAGTAAAAGGACAAAGGTGAATGATTCACAGTAATTTCACACGATGAAAAGAATGATGCATTTTACTAAAATAGTAAGGGATATATGTACTTTACTCAAATAGTCAAATGTGATCACTCAAATAGTGAAAAATTTGGTACTTTACTCAGCTAGTAAAATGATGAAAACAAGTGGACATATACACAAGATCATTACTGTACCAAAACACTGGGTCTAAGGAACCCCAAAATTAGCCTATGGCTAACAGATTAGATGCATGGAGTAACACAAAACACTCTGTCACTAGCATACTTGGCTACCAGTCTCACTGGTCAATCAAGCTGCCAGCATTTCAGGTAGTCACCAACCACCATTCAACTCCTTGGTCAATCAAGCAATCAGGGCCTATTAACCAAGTCAGTAATGCCAATCAACCTGATACTGGACCAGTTACACTATGTTCACTCTTCACTCAGCTCTATGGCTGCTATGGTTCAGCTTTAAAGCTGTTATGGTCAACTTCTATGGTTATCTCTACAGCTGGTACCATATTGACATGATCAGCTAAAAATACATCTAATACAGTGTACTATGCATGACACAGGTGTATATGATAATACATAATGACTTTATATATGGTAAGCTATATAAATTACATTATCAGCACAACATTACAAAGCAATAAACAGATTCAGAAGTGAACCTACCCATGTCGATAAGAATCCTATAGCACTAAATATTTCTTAAAAATGCCACTTTATATTTCTAATATAAATCTCTTGCTAAGTCACAAACAAGAATAGAAAATATTTGCATTATACTATGTAAGCTGAAGCTAAATAAAAATACAGAAAAAGTAAATGTACAATAGTTATAACTTATATACAAGAATTAAGAAATAACTCATACATGTACAGCTAAAGATATGCAAGTTCTTAAGTTTACTGCTCACTGACAAGACATTCCATAATGTAAAGATTTAGTCTTACAGTGAGGCATTTATACACAGATGATGCAGCTTACATCTTCTATGCACTGGAAGTATTTGTTTTTTCCCATTGAAAAAGCACTTGCAAGTGCAGCATATGATCAACTGAACTCTGTTTCGAAATATTGTACAATATACATAAATCACCCACGAGCATCATTGTACACAGAAAATGAAACTCGAGTATGTGTATTTAATAAATAAAGGGATTTATACAATTTATACCATTCCATAACATGTACATTGATTTGCATTATTGATTCAGTTTTTATCATTTGCCTACATGTAGGAGTTTGAAAAATAATATGACAATATTAATGTTTACCTAAATTTGTGAATTGTGAATTATATTTTCAACAAATGCATGTCTTACAAACTGAATCCTTTTTATAATTAGAGGTAAAATACATAAAGGAAATGAGAGAATTGAATGTTTATTGATACATGACATGCACATAAAAATGGCTTACATATAATAGCTGTTAACTTTATTCCTGAAGATTACATGAAAAATTAAGATTGAGTCCAGTCCAGTTTGATTAAGTGGCGTTTGTTTCTGTTATTGCATTCAGTAGAAAGTTTTATAACCACTGCAGCCTTTGAGATGTGACAATAAAACTGATTTTGCTAGATTTTGCAAACTATCTATTAATATGACAGTTTGTGAGAGATATATACTGTATATTTCAGAGTTTATACTTGTATACATCAAGTTATGTTAAATGCTATTTTTCTGTGTATTCATATCTTTATAAAGAAAAAAGCTGTTTTTACTCATTTTTCTGGGCTTATTATCCCCATCATAAAGTGGTCCTCTTTTTTAAGAACATTCATTTTATGACTGTACAGTTAATTTATTATTATCCCCATGATAATATGGTCCTCTATTTTAAGAACATTTTATGACTGTACAGTTAATTTATTATTATCCCCATGATAATGTGGTCCACTATTTTAAGGACCTTCATTTTATGACTGTACTGTTAATTTATTATCTCCATGATAATGCGGTCCTCTATTTTAAGGACTTTCATTTTATGACAATACAGTAAATTTATTATTATTGGGACTCCAGGTGGTCAAATGGTCAAAAATGTTATGGATCACTTCCATTTCACTCATCTGCTTTGATTCCAGTTTTGGTTTTGACCAATGTGGTTATCTAAAAAATCTTGCCAGTAGCTTCATGCAGATTGGTGGTTCTTACTAGAGTTTTCCTGGATTCTTTCTCCAACAGTTACACCTGCTGTCATGTATAGCCTATCTTGTGTTGATAAATGGTGTTAGAACCTAAACTGCAACATTAAATTTGTTGCATTATATCTTATCATGATTACCAGTCTTGACTTATTGTACTTTATTTTAATTCTTGACTTATAACGACAGTTTTTAACATGGTTTCATATCAATATGTACTAAGTGCACACATTCTGTTATTATAATGGACTGACAGGACATAGTTTTGTTGTAATGCCATTATTATAAGGTTCTCTCTCTTATACAAAGTTGATTTCTATGGCTCTCATGAACACTTTTAAAACTCCCATGAATGATGTAACATCTCCCACATATTGTGTTTAAAAGAAATACAAGGTGTGTTAAAATTCCCATAAATGATGTAACATTTCCCACAAATTGTGTTTAAAAGAAATACAAGGTGTGTTAAAGCTCTTATGAATGACATAACATTTCCCACAAATTGTGTTTAAAAGAAATACAAGGTGTGTTAAAATTCCCATGAATGATGTAACATTTTCCACAAATTGTGTTTAAAAGAAATACAAGGTGTGTTGTATGCCTCTGTCTCTATAGTGTGACCTAGGCTATAACAAATTGTGTCTCTATCTGTATAGTGTAACCCAGATAACTGCAACATGTCTCTGTCAGTCTGTATGGAGTGACCCAAGTCATTGCAATATCTGTGTCTGTATTTTGTGACAAGTTCATTGCAACATCTGTCTGTGTCTGTCTATACTGCAACCACTGTCATTGCAACATCTGTCTCTCTCTGTATAGTGTGACCCTGGTCATTGTAACATGTGTTTCTGTAAAGTGTGACCCAGGTCATTGCAACATGAAATCTCTGTATAGTGACTCAGATCATTGCAACATCTCTCTCTCTCTCTCTCTCTCTCTCTCTCTCTCTCTCTCTCTCTCTCTCTCTCTCTCTCTCTCTCTCTCTCTGTATAGTGTGACCTAGGCCATTCTAAAATTCACATCTGAATAATGTGACATGTCAATGCAAAATGTGTCTCTCTCTGTATAGTGCAACCCTGATCATTGTAACATGTGTCTTTTTCTGTCTATATGGTGTGACCCCGTCCATTGCAACAAATTTCTGTCTTTGGCTGAATAATGTGACATCAGTCATCAAAACATGTGTCTCTCTCTGAATAGTGTGAACCAGGTCATTGCAATATCAGTCTCGGTCAATCTGTATAGTGCAACTAAGGCCATTGCAACATCGGTGTGGGTCATTGGAACATCAGACTCTGTATAGTGTGACACAGTCCATTGCACATCTGTCTCTGTATAGTGTGACACAGTCCATTGCACATCTGTCTCTGTATAGTGTGACTCAGGTCATTGTAATATGTCTCTGTATAGTGTGAGACCGGTAATTGCAGTATGTGTCTCTGTCTTTATAATGTGACCCAGGTCATTGAAACATGTGTATGTCTGAATAGTGTGACACACATCATTGTAAAATGTGTCTTTTTCTGTCTGTATAGTGTGACCTAGTCCATTGCTACATCTGTCTCTGTCTGATTAACATGACATGGGGCATTGAATTCACCTTTCTCCATACACTGTGACCCAGGACTCTGCAATATCTATCTCTGTCTATGTCTATATAGTGTGCCCCAGGCCATTGCAACAACTGTCTCTCTTTGTATAGTGTGACCCTCAGTCATTAATACATGTTCAGTTGTAAAGCAGAATATCTTTCTTTTAGATTAAGATATTACAATCACAGCTTGTAACATACTCTCATGCTACTGTCTCTCTGTTACTGCTTTTCTTAACATATTTATTTTAGTATCTCTACTACCTACTCCCTGAAAAATACAGAATGAAAGCAATGTTGTATAACATGGCTATACCAAACATTTAGTAGTTGACAGCAGCACTTGTAAATATTAATGAAGAAAATATTTTAAGACTTAAGATAATCTTGAGAATGAAATGTTGTCACCTGTGACTGTGTGCAAAAGACATAAGACAGTGAAAAGAACACTGTTTCTATGATATTAAGTTTGAGGAAATATAATGAGTTGATAAAAACAGTTTATTTAAATCACCATGCTTCAAAATCTGTATTGCAAGTTCTTGTTGCCATCCATTTCTAGAAACTAGTTTTTAATGGGTGATACTTATAAACTTTGAATAACCTTAGAGAAGCAACATTTATAAGAATAGCTCATGAATCAGCCATTGCGTTGATTAGCCACTACAGCTTGGGCCTCAAATGAAATGGATACAGTTATGAAGTTTGAATAATCTTAGAGCAGCAACATTTATAAGAACAGCTCATGAATCAGCCATTGTGTTGATTAGCCACTACAGCTTGGGCCTCAAATGAAATGGATACAGTTATGAAGTTTGAATAATCTTAGAGCAGCAACATTTATAAGAACAGCTCATGAATCAGCCATTGTGTTGATTAGCCACTACAGCTTGGGCCTCAAATGAAATGGATACAGTTATGAAGTTTGAATAATCTTAGAGCAGCAACATTTATAAGAACAGCTCATGAATCAGCCATTGTGTTGATTAGCCACTACAGCTTGGGCCTCAAATGAAATGGATACAGTTATGAAGTTTGAATAATCTTAGAGCAGCAACATTTATAAGAACAGCTCATGAATCAGCCATTGTGTTGATTAGCCACTACAGCTTGGGCCTCAGATGAAATGGATACAGTTATGAAGTTTGAATAATCTTAGAGCAGCAACATTTATAAGAACAGCTCATGAATCAGCCATTGTGTTGATTAGCCACTACAGCTTGGGCCTCAAATGAAATGGATACAGTTATGAAGTTTGAATAATCTTAGAGCAGCAACATTTATAAGAACAGCTCATGAATCAGCCATTGTGTTGATTAGCCACTACAGCTTGGGCCTTAAATGAAATGGATACAGTTATGAAGTTTGAATAATCTTAGAGCAGCAACATTTATAAGAACAGCTCATGAATCAGCCATTGTGTTAATTAGCCACTACAGCTTGGGCCTCAAATGAAATGGATACAGTTATGAAGTTTGAATAATCTTAGAGCAGCAACATTTATAAGAACAGCTCATGAATCAGCCATTGTGTTGATTAGCCACTACAGCTTGGGCCTCAAATGAAATGGATACAGTTATGAAGTTTGAATAATCTTAGAGCAGCAACATTTATAAGAACAGCTCATGAATCAGCCATTGCGTTGATTAGCCACTACAGCTTGGGCCTCAAATGAAATGGATACAGTTATGAAGTTTGAATAATCTTAGAGCAGCAACATTTATAAGAACAGCTCATGAATCAGCCATTGTGTTGATTAGCCACTACAGCTTGGGCCTCAAATGAAATGGATACAGTTATGAAGTTTGAATAATCTTAGAGCAGCAACATATATAAGAACAGCTCATGAATCAGCAATTGCTTTGATTAGCCACTAGCAATTCACAGATAACCTGTTGTGGGTACTCTATCAAAAATTTTTGTTATTATATGTTTATTCCTAATTCTAATTTTACTGGTAAGAATTGGCATTCTGTTAAGGATTGGATCAATATAACACAAAACAATGTGTGTTCTTGAACTAATATTTAACCAATATTACAGAAGTTTAAATAGCAAGTCACCATGACCATTTTGGTTATAAGGGTGTAATACTTAATAAAATGGAGATGGATCCATTTACACAGATTCATGATAGTCATATAAGTAGTGCCCAATAAATTAACTTAAAAGTTTCAAAATATAATGAAGCATGAAATTTAGGTTTTATAAACTCCATTTTACAATAAGGGTATGGTACTTAAAGATATGCACCCCATCACAAAGTTTCATAATTCTAGACAGAACAGTATGCTAATAGTGTCCTAAACTCCAGCATGCTCATGACCTGAGTACAAAACCTTAACCAATTATACAAAGGATAAAATAATGCAACAATATGCTTTTTGTCATAAGTGTATGGAAAATAGAGAAGGAATCATCATCCATTTCACATTTCCTGCATAGGAAATGTCTGATATGAACATCAACAAATTTAACACAAGTCAAATGAGCATAAAATATAGGTCATAATGACCTACTTAGACAATGAGGGTGAAGTGCCATCAATATTCCCCTCACAATCCAGTGTTCAAGATTATATAAAAGATGTGTATAGCATGCAAGAAAAACAATGTGAAAAATTGCAATGTAGGTCACAGTGACCATTTTTATGATTTATTTTTAAATTTATTAATTCTAGGTTGATAAAGTCTGTGAAGTGTGGTATTGTCTTGAGCTAAACATAAAAATGCAACTCAGGCTGATTAATTGTGATAAGGTAAAAAAAACCTTTGTATTAAGGGTAATACAAGACATGCATATTAAATCATTTTGGTTCGATGAGTACAATGGTCCAGGATGAACAAAAACTTCAAACAAAATTGAACCAAAATTGTTTAAGTGTTAAACATGGGTCAAAGTAATCTCATCTTATGATGAGGATATACTACATATCAAGATGCATCACCGCAAAGAGTTCTATGATTCTAGAAAAACATGTATATACTGCACAAGAAATCTTAGTGGTCAACACATAAGCTT